>DF243719.1:0-35631 GCA_000507305.1 Breviolum minutum Mf 1.05b.01 | reverse complement strand
AAGGTGTCGGTCTTCGACCACCTGCAGGATTTGCCGGTTGAACCCAGTCATGGCCTCTATTTTTGCAGGTCAACCCCTTCAAAACAAGGCCGAAATTCCAATCAAAACAAGGGGCCCCATTTGGGCTCTAGGTATATGTGTAGGATGTGTATTTATATTTATATATATATATTATACATATGTGCCAGGGTCGATCAACTCAACTCCTTTGAAAAAGGGGATAAATTCATCCCACCTTTTTTTACCGGAATCCCACCTTTATATGTTTGTGTATATTAAACCCCCACTATAGGGTTGATGAGTGACCATCCCCTGTAAATAATGGAAAATCATGGAAGTTTGGACCCCAGCACATATATTTATACTCGCGAAGTCTATCACCAACCCACTACGGTATACATGTATTTTCTATTAAAATACGACCTTCCAAAGGCGGCTCACTAAGGTAAAAATATGCTCGTCAAATTGGATCAATATCAGCCAATTTTCGGGGCTGAAAATAAAAATATGTGAAACTTGAACCCACCACCCAGGTTCCAAAAAGGTGAAAAATCTTGAGTTGTTACCACCCCTTTGGGAGATGACTTTTTCTGTCCAATCATTCGAAAGTCGTTTTTGTCGCGCCTCGATCCCACGACTTTCATTGAAACCACCCTGGCGTGCATGGTGTTGGGGAAAGATGTGAGTGTCCCATAAAGATTTGGGGACCCGCTTAGCTGTATTGTACAGTGTACAGGGTTGATTTTTGTTTTACAATGGCTCCATGAGGAAAAAGAATGAACAGCAACATCTACAATAATCTTAGCCTTACAGAGGATGTTCTGCACTTCTACAAGCACAACATCCGAAGTTCCTTGTGAATGATCGACCCCCCATGACCTGGAACTCGGAATCTTAAAAAAAAGTCGGTGATAGCACTGGTTGGGAAACGTCTTCCCTAACTTCATGGAAACCAAATGAGTCAAGAAAAATATCACAGAACCTCCATGTCAAGCTGCATTCATAAAAACTCCAAGTCCACCCAGTTCTCGGGGTTCAACTGAAAATGGCCATGTTCGCCTATCACTTTGTGGTATAACACAGGAAGGTATGTGAAGGTTTAGTTTGGGTTCTCTTCAGAAAAATGAAGAGATTGTCTACCCACAGTGTTGTTGCTGAAGAGAAAAAAACTGAACTTAAAAAAAAAGGAAAAAAACAACTGACAGTGTTGTTGTTGCTTCCCCTTCTTACACACATGATGCTTCCTCCGGAGTTGGTGTGACGTTATTCCATGCTTAAGGGGAACCCTGGGAATTCCCCCTTTTTGGAATTCCCACGCCTTTTTTTTTCAGTCACAAAATAAACCTCGGGAACAAGACGTTGGGGCAAAAAAACGTCAACAACAACCATTAAATTCCAACAACCGTTTGTTGAAAATCTGGACGATGACGTTTTTAAATTCCCTTCCAAAAACTCACCGTTTCAAAGATGTATTCTCAGGCGGAGTTGGGGGGGCAATTTTTGCAGCGGTTGCTTTTTTTTTAATAAAGCACCTTGGAATTCCGATGGAAGTTTCACGAAAGTCCAGCTAGTCTGTGGTTTCCGAAAAATCTATTTGTGGTGATCCAACCTGTTATGGATGGTGGAAATGTAAAGGGTCATCAGTGATCAGATTGAAAATCTCGAGTTTGAGAATTGTTCATACCTGGAACCTGATGGCCATCTGTTTATAAATGATGTTTCAATTGGACGATTCCAAATCTTTATGTAGGAAATGGTTGGAAATCACCAAACATCCATTTAAAAATGGTTGTTTAGGGTTCCGGGTATCTTTAACAAAATCAGATGAACATGCATTGAGTCGCATTTTAAAATCATAATTTTCGTTGAAGGGGTAAAGATTTCATCCCTGAAAAAAACCTACCAAATCTACAGCAACCAAACGTGGCTCAACAGAAAAACGTCACCCTCGGATGGAAAACTGTGTTTGGCCGCCTGTGTGACAGCCCATAGAACAAAATGTCCATGCCCTGAACCTTGGTTTTTGTCATAGGAACAACTTCTGTGTTGGACAACGTGAGCTGGACGGGATGCTTCTTTGTTGGTCACCCAAACATGTCCACTGATGGAAAAACGTTCAAATCCGCAAAAAAAAAGGCGGATTTGACAGCTTGCAAAACGCTTCTCTAAAGCAGGTTAGGCTGGTTTGGTGCTGATTTTCTAGATACAAAATGGGTTTGGTGGCAGAATACATTACTAATGTACAGGACGGATTTCCATCTAGAACTATTCAACTTGCAAAGATTTTTCGCTTCAGCGCGAACATTTCGGTGTTTCGGTGGATGTTTTCGCGTCGAAGTTCTGAGACTCCCAAAAAAAGGGGTGGGTTGTTGGACGCTGCTAATGCAGGTTGCGTTTTTTTTCTTTGACAGTGTGTCGGCCGCCAAGTTGTTCAATTTTGGATGAAGTGAGCCGAACACGGTTCGAAAAGCGTTCGAAAGCAGCGTGCGGAACTAAATGTCACCTTACTCTTGCTGCAAACACCATAAGGCTTCGTTTTGTGACTTCTTTCTACCAAAACTGGGCAATTTCAGAGGCATCAAAAGAGCATTTCGGTGTGTTAGTATGGCTGTGCTTGTAAGACAAAGGGCAAAGGTCCCAGATCCAAGCAAAGCATTCTGATGATTTTTCTTTGTGACAACCCATCCGAAGCCCAGGAAAACTCATGGCTCGTTCCACTTCAGGTTTCAACTTCTAAGGGTTGTTCTGTCTTTTTTTTCGTTTGTTTGAAAAGCTGTTTGAGTGTTTGAGTCAAAAAATGCTGGAAATCTTATCCAACAAACTCTGAGCTACATGTCTTGTCACTGATTGAAGCAGGCTGCTGACTGTTACAGAGGGAGATTGAATGATCTACTAAGCATGTCAAATGTATCTGTGCATCTAAATTGGATTCACAATCTTGAACACAATACGCTGCAAGTAGTGTAAGTGTAACAAAAACAGAAGTTTAAATATCATGGAATTCTCCAAAGGGTTCGTGAACAAAAAATTCAAAGAATCATACATGATATGATATACATGTGCATGTATATATAATATATAATAAAATTCTCTATAATTATTGATTTATGATGATTTATGTTCTTCACATCAATCGGGTGTCATGTTGTTTTTAAAGGGCCTCCGAAAAGGAGCGCCGATAGAGGGCACACATTTTTTTCGCACCAACCCTGACTGAGTCCTCCCCACCAATATCCAGAAAGATACCGCCAGAATCTGGGAAAAGCTGCTGAAATTTAATTTAAAAAACACAAAACACACACATCAATCAAAAACCTTTCGTATTGATGGCGTTGTTGCTTTTATTTATCAAGGAAAATGCTCTCAATTGTTTTCCTTTGTTGCCAACCTATGGATCCCCAAATTGTTGGCAACTGAAAAGTTACCTTGAGGATTTTTGTTTACAAAGAAAAACACTTCAAAAAAAAACAGTGAAAAACGGTTCCGTATCAACCAAATTCTTAGTGTTTGTTTTCTTCGACTCTTGTGCGCGACTCTTCAGAACATCTGTTTTGCGATTCAAAAAGGTATGAAAAAATCTCACCTAGTTTGTGGTTTCAACCCCTTTTCCAGAATATGAGTCACATTGGATCATTTCCCCAAGTAGGGGTGAAAAAAAAATGTTTGAAACAACCACCCAAACACCCTTGAGTTTTAATACAGTGAGGTGTCATTGGGTGACGTAGAAAATGTGACCATCTTTCCTGATCGAGTTTGGTAGAACTGAACTGTTCAGTCAGGGTACACGGAAAGCACACACATATCGGTGTGTCTCCGAAAATGGAGCCCTTTACACACCCTTGCGCTCCTGCTTGGAGATTGATCGTTCCATGAGAAATCACAATGATATTTGCATGTTTATATATATATATATATGTATGTATGTATATATATATATATTGTTGCAATAAATATATATATATATATATTTATATATGATATATATATATATAAATGTATATATGAAATATGTCATATCAAAAGGTCTTCAGGGTGTATCCTCATGTTTATCCCATCTCATTTTTATGTGTGTGAAAAAAAATCAAATCGTTTCATCATGTTGTGGGAGGGAAACTTGTTCAAATCGTTCATAATGTGCCATCCACATCTTCAGATCGTCCACCAGGATACCTTGGGCTAGTCTGGAAACGGTGTGCATTCCACGCCTCGTTTCAGGGTGGTGGCAGTGGCAGTGGCGGTCGTGGCGGTGCCAGTGCCGGTGGCCGTGGCGGTGGCAGTGGCAGTGGCGGCGGAACTATGGGCCTATGGGAAGGGTGTGGACTATGTTTCCAGAAAAATACTGGAAAGAAATCTTAGAGTCAAGGATTTGGCATACTATTTCAACATAAAAATCATATACCTCCGTTGGCCATGTGTGGCTTATGATTTTGGGTGGATTTCTTTACCTTCCAGAATTTGAGGTCACGCCTATTTCAGGCATCTCCCAGGATTCCTAGAAGTCTACGAAAATAAACCTCGTAGATTTGTTCCGGTTACTAAGGTATCACTTGATGTTTGTTAAAAAAAACGCCGCGTTTCGTTCGAAAAGGCGCATCTTAGGTGACCTTTGCTGTGTTCGAAATCCATCCTCAAAACAAAAAAAACACATGTTTGACTCTATGAACGGGCAAAATCTTCCAAACTGTTCAAGGGGTCGGAAGTGTTTGACCATTCGAACCGGACAACCCTACAACCTCAGCAGCCGGGCACTGTAATCTCACCATAGGTCCGCACGGGATCACAATGGTCGACGCCTTCACATGAAACCATAAGATGGGAGATCACCAACATCCCATCGTGATGGAAAATGGAGATTTTCCACACAAAAAATGAAGGTTGTGTTACAGTTGATATACACCCAACACACATTACAGACATTATCAAATATTGAAGCTCAGATTGGGTCCGAGATGTCTCTACCACGCATCCCGTCAATGTAGCAATTCATCAATTTGCGGCTTCTGCATGGCTGCACATGTAGCACCACAAAATCTCCGAGACAGAGGTCAGTCAATTAGTGATAGTCTTAAACTTCTCAGATGATCCTCTGGAAATTTAAGATAACATGTTCAAGACCCATGTGGTGTGTTTTCTGTTGAAAAACCTTTCAATTAGTGACCTTTCCATTGGTTTTTTGTTGCCGTTCGTGCCGGTCGGTTCCGCGCTTCCATTCTCCACGCGCAGTGCTGGCAGTTGACGATAGGTCCAAATGATCGCCTTGGTCTCATCCACGTAGCTCAGGAAGGGAAAAAAATGGTTGCTTCTTTTTGCGGCAAAAAAAAAATCATCAAGTTACCCATGTTTCTGAAAAGTCCAGTTTCTGAAAAGATCGGATCTTGCATGATGATTTTGTTGGGTTTTTGAGGCCGGGTTTCCTCAAAATGATTGGAGGAGATTGTTGTTCCTTCAATACATGTGAGTTTAGTAAAAAGTCATTGGCCGTATCATGCGATGCTATCCACCTCTACTGATTTTTCCACAATTTTCCTCAAAAATCGCGTCATGTTCACAGTTCCATGATGTTTTTTTTTCCGCCAATCCTTCTGCCTCTTGAACTTCATCAAAATGAAGCGCTAAGCTTGTTTGGGGGGCCCAAGAAAGGGATGCTCATCCAGATTCAAAAAAAAATGGGCAAAACTATGGGGGGCATTGATTCTTCAAAAAGATGAGCTTGAAATTGGATGAAGTTGGAAGATGTCCACCAAAGAGAGAAGTCATTTAAGAGCATGCCCAAGGAAGTGAAAATATGATGGTTGCCATCCAAATTCTTCAAGATGATGGGTCCTTTCAGTCACCCACTTCCACCACATGAAGGGTTTTTTTTGCTCGGGAAAGCTTGATGCGAACAGGATGATCTCACAAAACAAAACCCTCCTTCAACAACCCTCAACCCTCCTCTCAAAAAAAAAACAACAGAACTTATTTTAGTACCAACCCAAAGACTGCACTATTATACGGGAAATTTCTCCCCAAAAAAAAAATACCATACGTTTTAGCATGAAGTTTGATCCCCACTTCAATCCCAGGCCGAAACAACCCTCCAACCAACTCCAACTCCAGTTTGCCAACCAACCCATCAAAAATGGACGTCAATTCCCAGGTATCCAGGTCTCCCAGCCAATAAGGGTACTGCCAAGGTCATGTTCCTCAAGGATGGCCCAGGCCATGCCTCTTGGAGGTCGTAAAGGAAGTTCCTGGAAGGTCGCAGGATGGTGTTTAACGGTCGGTTGGTGACCGGGCGGTTGAATTTTATTGAGAAGAACGAAATCCCAAAACAACCAATTAACCAAAGATGATGATGATGATGATGATGATGATGATGATGATGATGATGATGATGATGATGATGATGATGATGATGATGATGCTGGTGATGATGATGATGATGGTGATGATGATGATGATGATGATGATGATGATGATGATGATGATGATGATCATGATAGTGATGATGATGATGATGATGATGATGATGATGATGTGTGATGATGATGATGATGATGATGATGTGATGATGATGATGATGATGATGATGATGATGATGATGATGATGATGATGATGATGATGATGATGATCTCCAAGTTGAGACTTCTCCGCTGAAAAACAATGCTTGGAACCTCTAAAAATCATTTCATTGGAGATGCTTACATATATATATATATACAGTATATATATTTGTAGATATATATAGATAATACGTATATTATATATATATATATACCTGGAACCTAAATGAACCTTGTTTTGATTATAAAAGACCTTTCCAATTCAATGATATGGGTGTTTCCTTAAATGGCGGTACCCCCATTTCACACCCCAAAATGAGCATTTTTAGTAGGAATACCCATGGTTGTTGGGGAAACCCACTATTTTAGGAAACCCCCAAATCTGTTTCTTCCAAAATGTGACATCTTCAGCTTCACCTCGGGGCCCCTCCCGAATGGACCTGAGATCCTGCCACAGACTTTGCTGACGACCTCAACGATGTTCCACCGAACGGGCGAATGATTTATGGATTTCCTGGTTTCCTAATGGCCATCTGTTTATAAATGATTGTTTCAATTGGACAATTCCAAATCTTTACTAGTTACATAGTAGGAAATGGTTGGAAATCACCAAATATCAATTTCAAAACTGGTTGTTTAGGGTCCCAAGATGAAGTGATTCTGACAAAAGTTCATCTGTTTGGACTGGTTGGGCACAATTTTTGTTGGGTTGGACCTCCGAGTCAAGAGTTCATTCGGAGAAGCATTTCTGAGAGATCTGAGAGTAACCGTGACTCCCCATCTTTCCACAAAATTTTGAGCAGATTTTTGGTGGATAAACCTCACTTGGGGTCCAAGAATTCAGTTGAAGAATCACAAGCTTTCATGAAGTCCTGAAATCAAAAAAATCAACTTGGGACACGCACACGTCCAACAAAATGGTACCCTCCAGCGAACTAACATATCTTCTAGAAGAAACTCCCAATGACTAGTCTGCCTAGCACTGTGTGGAAATGAGGCCTCCAAGTCTGTGAAGCAAGATTTACGTTCTCCCCCAAGAATGGGCCCCCTCTCCTCCTCCCCAAAAAAAACATTTCTCAAAATGTCTTTCAAAAAAAACTCGAATCTGCCGGCGAAAAGTTGTTCCGTTTTTCCACCCGTCTCTTTTCTGGGAGAAACAAAAAGCCGAAGAAAATCCGTGCCAAAAAAACACCAACATGATCATTTCCCTCAACAAAATGTTCCTGCGGATGTTTTTTGGAGGCAAATTTTTTGAATGGAAAGTCGAACTTCATGTCTTAGTTGGGAAAAAATCAAAGCTGAGTAGCCCATTCCCCGCCTGGCGGATGTTTTTCGCAGGGACTCGTCATTGCTGAAGTGAAGTCGGCCGAATCTTTGTTTTTTGTGATGTTTGATGATTTTTTGTTTTTGGGTTGAGTCATGTTCGATGGTTTTTTGCACGAAAATCCAAAGGGTTTTGAAGGATGCTGTCGATTTCGGGGCAAAAAAAACTATCTCAACATCTCTGAGTTTGTGCCTGGCTGTTGCTGTCAAATCTTCGAATCGTCATGTTGTTGTGATGATCAGAACATCTATGAAAATCTGCTTTCGGAAGGTGTGTTTGTTGCGAAGATTTCCGCAGTATCAGACTGGTGTTTCCCTGAACAAGTCAATCTTCCGAAAAAAAAATGAGATCCCAAAATCCCCCAAAATCCTAAGAGAAAAGTGGATTTTGTCATCAAGCATAACCCTCATCTTTTTTGTCAGGGGGGCGGGGGCAAGAGAAGGGGGAGTTTTGTTGTTCTACCAACCTAGCTTTGGAGAATTCCGCCACATCTCGGTGTCAACTTCCATGGGTCTCCGAAGATGTTCAAACGCTGCAAGAATCGCGGAGACCAATGTTCAACTCAGGAAAAATGTGAAAGAAATGTCACATTTTACACCCTGGAAGATTAACATTTTGAACCCAAAAATGGAGGCTTGGAATTTGGAAGATGATTTCCTTTTCAATTGGGTGATTCTTAGGTTCCAGACGTTATATAATTTTCAGGGGTGTACATCCACCCCTGCGGACATCTCAACATGTACAACCATCTATCAGCAAATGTGCTAGCACAGTATCAATCACCTGGGGATAGTTCAGATGCAAAGTTGCTGAGTATCCAGGCTTGTTTCACTAAAAGTTGTTTGACACGACACGGAAGTGTTGATCATCAAAACCAATGGCAAGGCTCCAAAAAACTGCAAGGGGATCCAAAAAATGCCGTCTCCAATGAGACTGTTCATCTCTCCTAAGTTCCTGACAAGTCCAGCAGAGTTTGTCCATCTTGGAAGAGCTCTGACAAGACCTTAAGGACTTCATACAAAAAAAAATGTCGAGTCAAGACGTCATCTGGAAGACGCAAGACATTCAAAACTTGCACATCATAAATTCATCGACCTGCTTATCTTTTTTCAGGAAAATGTAGTCAATAACACCTTTGAAACATCGGAACTATTTCTCTCCTTATTGATTCTCTATTAAAAGGAGGAACTTACTCTTGCAATTTCTGACCCCCAAAAAAACACAACTGAAAAAAAAGGACACCACCAAAAATTCCATTCCATCCTCTTTGTATTTTCAAAAAAAATGACAAAAGGCCCCTTCAAAAGATTCCGCCCATTTTGTGTCGTCGGCACAACTCATTTTTGTTCCAACTCCACCTTCGTGGACAGATCCGAGGCTCCCGGACACAGCCCAAGGAAAAGATGTCCATGGCAGCCTGGTTTGAAAAACTGGGCGACTTTTTGAGTCGGGATTTTGGAAGATTTGATTGGTCCCCCCCTTGGATTTTAACATCACAAGAATTCGAGTAATGGATGAAATGCCATCATCGTTACATAGCACTGTTCAATTTTGTTGTTAAAAAACAGGACCCATCCATTATATGACTCATTCTCTGACAAAACAATTCTGTCGAAACATCAATGATTCCCCCGGATCCCCACCAGCTCTCGAGAAAAGCGACCACGAGAAGGACCAGCACCACCTGAAATCGATATCGGAGGAGGGATCTATTCAGCTTCAGTTGGTGACTCTGAGGCTATAAAAGCGAAGAAAACCTAAAAACTTCAAGGTTTTGAAGGGAACGAAAAAATCCGCAAACTCACGTTCTTCAAGAAGTTTGTGTAAAAGTACCTAACCTTTATAAATTGCTTCAAAAACGGTAAATTGTATAGGAAACCAAACGAAACCAACAAGACGCCGAGGCATGTGGCGTCTCAACGACGGGGGTTGCCATCATCACCACCTGAACCATCAAAGCGCTCCGGTGCCAAGTAGCATCGATGGCCTTAGCCGAGCTATGCCGAGCTGGTGGTCGAATCATGGAGAAAATGGTGGTAGTGATACCCTTCAAATGGTACCCAAAAAATAATCAACCCTCAACCCCCGTATTACACCGGATGATTTTTGGGATTTTTGTCACCCAAATGCTTGGCTAATCGAATATTTCTTGGGAAGCATTGAAGAATGCCCTTTGCTTAATGGAGGTTTCATTCATAGTTCTAAGGGAAATGTTTGGTGCGCCAGCGTGCGCAATTTCTTGTCCCCCAAAAAAATGCCAGACATATTTGTTTACAGTAGCATTCTTTTCATGCAAAATTCAAAAGAACACTTCAGAAAAAAAAGTTTCGCGCCAAAAAAAACAAACGCCGAGCATTTCTTCGTTGTTATTCGTTGTTGCTTCTTCGACTTCAGAAACCAACATCCAAAAAATCTCCGTCGTTGTTTCAAAACGGCGGCCAAAGGGACGGTTTCGATCCGACTCGAAGAAGAATGAAAACCTCGGTACAGCTGCAATGGGGTTGGTCGTGGGGCGAATTGTTTGTTCCGGGGCGAAGTTTACGCCAAAAGAACAACAAAAGGGTTGATTGTAGGATAAGATTGTGAAGATAATCATATAACATGGTAGAATAGAGTATAAGATATATAATGCAATATGATATGATATAATATAATGTAATATAATGTAAATATAAGGTAATATAACGTATACAATATAATAATGTCAAAATTCATAATGTAATACAATGTAATACAATGTAATATAATTTATAAAAATGACTCCGAGTCATAAAAGTAATATACAGCAATATGATCCCCAACAAAATCAACCTGCTGCCTCACTGGAATTTCGCAGTTGTACCGATCCGGGAGACCCCGACTCAGTTGGATCGTCCTGACGACTCGGGGGTTTCCTAATATGGTGGGTTTCCCCAACAACCATGGGTTTTCCTACTAAAATTGATCATTTTGGGGTGTGAAATGGGCGGTACCACCAGTTAAGGAAACACCCATATAGATGGACACCCTCTTTTTTTGGGTCGAACTAAGATATCAACATATATTCAAATATCAACCATTTAAAAATAAACAAAAAACTCAAATGGATTTTTCTGAGAAAGAATGATCCAAGCTGTTAGAAAAAATCTCCCAAAGGTCTTTCAACAAAAATTGTCAAAAGTCACCTTTTTCCCATGGGCTAAAAACCCAACAACAACAAAAAACAACAACCGCCCTGAAATTTTCAGGAGGAATCCTTTAGACCATTCACAAATTCATAAAGGAAAAATCCTGGAAAATCCTGGGTCGCATCTGATTCTCTATTTGAAATAGACTAGTTGGTGGTTGGGCACCAACCAGTTAAGTGATGCGATGTGGAGGGCCGATATTGAGGTTTACACCCCTAAAAAACTAACACGGAACCTGAAAATGATGGGGAACTCCAAAGGAATCTCTTCTTCCAGGGGTCCATTTTCAGGGTTCATGTTGGTTTTCAAGGGGTAAACAGGAATTCTTCTTCGGCTAAGTCTTCGGCCTCAAGATCCCAAGATTCCCAGAAAGCCAGCTTTCTGAAGAGGTTTGGGCCACCGTATAGCTCCAAAGTTCTTCACTTTTCGCGAGCTCAAAAAATTCTGAAAAAGTTACCAAAAGGGCCCCCNCCCCCCCCCCCCGAAAATTCCGTTTGGAAGCCAGTTTTCAGCAGCAAAGTCTCAGATTCTTTGTTTGTCCATGGATTTCTGGGATTCGTATTCCCAGCTTGAACAGAAATTGGGGCATGAAGATTCGAAATCCAAAGTTTCCAAAGGTGAATCTTCCATTTTAAACACCGAAAAAAATCACTCCGGTCAAAAAACCCCACCAAACCAACTGGTCAAAACCCCTCAACAAAAAAATCCCCGATGCGTCAACCTGAACGACCCCACCCGGAATTCAACCCAACCTGTGGTAGCATCAATGGTTTGAAGGTACCGAAGTCCGTTAAAATCACATGCCCCCATGACCTCCGGACAACCGGTGTCTCAAAAACCCACAGAAATCCAGGCAGACGGGATCTTTTTTTGGATGTTTTGGAGTCTGCATTCTGACTGAGTGACTCTAGTTTTTGGACATATCATTTTTGTTTTTTTCGAAGCTTCCCCATTTTTGTGCGATACTTTCGGAATGTATCATCATTAATATCTAATTAGGTGCAGGTCATTATTAGATTATCAATGTCTAGTTGGGTGTAGGATTTCTTTGCATGTACTGTCTTCATGGGCTAGGGTAAACAAACATCAAATAAAACTGATTCCAAAGATTTGTTCAGAATGGTCATAGGATGAAAAAGGGGCCTTTTGTTAAAGGGTAATATTGAAATTTCCTATAAGTTTACCCATCCCCCAAAAAATCATGTGTTCGGGTAGTAGGTAATAGATTTTCACTGCACTCAGAAAATCTTGCAAAGAATAACTTTGCGATGTTTTTGCTTATCCAATTGAACCTCACCAGCAGCTCATGGTTTCACATGTCGATGCTTCAGGCCATCAGAATCATGTGATCTCTCAAACCAATCCTTGCTGCAAGTGTATCTTGATCCCACTTGGACAAAAATATATAATATGTGGTTTTTTGCATATGATGCTCCAACAGGAAACTGGGCAAAATCACAGAATTCACCATAAGAATTACCGGATTAACCGAGGCCTGACTTTTACCTGTCTTGAATCCTGACTTCGGGTTGTACGATTGATTTGTTTTCCGAGCAACTAAGGGAGAGACTTGAATCAAAATTGGTGCGAATGGGAAATCCCTCATAAAATGCTCTGCCAGTAACAGTGACCAGGACTTTCAACACTTTCATAATTAAGCTTGGGGATCCCAAAGAGAGCAGGAAACTCATTTATATGCAAACAACGTAGGATTTTTCAGAGGCAAATCCCAAAAAACACTACCATAAATTGGAAAACTGCTTGAAGCATTGGCAAGTAAAGCTTGGGGATCCGGTACTAAATCATGTAATCCTGCTGGCTCGTCATCTCGCATCCCGAACCACTGAGTGCTGTGCATCAAGTTTGGATCCAACGAACAATGGTTCCCATTTTTCAGATCCCTTAAACATACCCTTTACTCCAAGAATCATGGAAATGGAAAATCACCCTCATTGAAAAGAAACGAATCTTGGAGACATCTCATTCTCCACTCAAAAAACATGTGAGAGGAAGAGTACCCCCACCGAAACTAACAGCAAAAGCCCCTTTAAAACTGATGTTTTTTCGAAGAGGATTTCGGATGTCCTTTCCTTTTTGGAGGGCCAAAAATCATTATTTTCAGGGGCCGAAGCTTCGTTGTTTTAGGGAAAATTCAAACGGCGAAATCCACCGGGGTATGCATCCCATGAGATCCCGAGATCCCGACGCAATGAAGAAGTTTTCGGTCTTCAGGTCGCCATGGGCAACCTTTGGGAGAAGGGTTGAAACAAAGATGCAACGGGATCTGAAAAAAAATAAACGAAAAGGGAGGTAACCAGTTAAAAACTTCAAAAAAAAAAATGTACTGTGTAAAATTTCAAGAGTAAAAAGTAAAGTAAAATGCCGAAACAAGCAAAAAGAACATCAAGTGGTCATCAGACTGAGTATTCAAAAACCGTCAGCAACGAAAATTGACAAAAATCATCAACAAGATAACAGCAAAATCATGCAAAATCAGTTCAACATCATCTAAATGCTCACTGAAACGGAGAATCAGACATCACATTAAAGAAATCAAAGCAAATGATGGAAGAACCCCAGAAAATGGACTGGGAAAGCCCCTGGTGCGGCTGCTTTTTGCGAGATATGTCGACAAATCCTCCCTTCAAAATCACCCAAACTCAAATCGATGAAAGTGCATGTTGAGGATCTTTTTTCAGCGCGGGTCTTCCAAATGGTCCAAATGAGTCAAAACTGGGTAGTTTCTACAATCAATGCATTTTGCTTGTGGCTTTTTTAAAAAAAAAAACATGCTCAGCGATCAACCGTGCATGTCTAGCTGTGTTGGAGACTTTTTGCCAAAAAGAATGACTCCGAAATAGCTTCGATTTTTGTTGCTTAAGTTCCGCACACCAGCCGAGTGTGCTTGGCAAACTGCGCACAGCGCCTGACACAAACAAAAGAGCCACGAAAAAATCCTGGCGTTGCTGAAAAGTGATGTGACTTAAAGGTTGATTCCAGAAACCATATTGAGAAACGAAAGGTATCAGGTAATTCAAAGTGACCTTTTGACCCCCTAGTTGGAGGTCACGATTCGCCATTGAAAGGGTCTCCAGCAGAATTGCCAGATATAGACCTATTAGAATATATCATAGAATGTTGGTGAAGCTGAGACATTGACTTTGGCAAAGATGTGTTTTCGTTCAAAATACTATCTTTGCCATTAAGCACTGCCATACGAAATTATATGGTTTGCATTTCCAACATCAAAATATCTCAATTTCAATGCAAAAATCATGATCATGCAATCAAAGTAGTCGACCAGAGCTCACTGAAAACGCCTGGAAAGCGAGCCATTTCTTCTCCACCAAAGACAAGAAGGGTCGAGAATGGATTCGATCATTGAGATTTCGCCTGTTTTTTGTCGAGTCAAAGACTATTCATGGGAAGAACTTTTTTTACAGTCAAAAAGAGTTCTTGGAACTGAGAATCTTGGGAATCTTCCAAAACTCACCCCCCCGAAACCCTGAAGCCTGAAAAACTGGGTGAACTTGAAGTGGAAAAGTCTTCTGGTGACCAAAAAATCATCCAAAGAATTTGGTATTTCATCCACCATTTACGCCAAGAATTTGGTCACTACTCAAATGTCAAACAAAATGGGGCACCATCTACAGTAACACCTGTTGCTTTCGTAGATTCGCAAGTTCCGGAAAACCCGCTTGGCAGGTAGGATTTACTGGGAGTATTTCACTTTAATACTGGCTGAAAGAGTAGAAAAATCCTGCTGCTTTTTGCCGCACCAATAGTCTTACAAATTAAAAACTGGTGTTGTATACATACATACTAGAGGGTTCTGGTATGTAGACACAACTATAGTCTTCATATACAGTATATTCCCCGTAGTATCTTCCTGCCACATACAAAAATTGCTGATTACACCAGGTTTTGCCAAACAGGAAGTGATGGGCTCAGCAGAAACACAGTAAATCTCAGGGGAATGAGTGGCTGACCCACTCAAAGCTGGCCATTGGATCCAATGGCACTGCCAGAACTGGGTGATTTGAAACACCACACCAAGTGTGGTGAACATAGCTTTTAAAAACAAAGTGTGACTAGTGACTAGTCAACATAAGCAAATAAAAAGTTGGAGTGAAAAAAATATTTGATTGAACAAAATGGACTGAAAAGATTCTTGGAACTAAGCCATCAAGGAATGTTTGGTTTGAAAATAAAAACGACCGTATGTCTATTTGAAATCACCACCAAAAAAGAGCTCATGTTCAATCACCGGATGACATTGCCGCCCCCAAACAAAGGGAGGGGGGCCAGAAGAAAGCAATGCAAAAAGACATGCACCAGCGTGTTTTGAATGTTCCTTTAATGTAATGGTACATAGGGACGCACCCCTGAAGATTAAACATGGAGCCCAAAAATGAAGCTTTGGACGATGAAATTCAAGTGCTTGGCATCTCAAAAAAAGCTTATAAGTTTACACATTGATTGTGTTCCCGGACACGAAGTGTGGACGCAGCAAGACCGAGGATTGTCCCGAGATTGCCATGGCCTCCATTCTCGCCAAATTTTGGGGAAAAGTGGAAGCAACAAACCTCCAAAAGTTTTAAAAGTTGGGAAGGTTTTTTTTTGATGTGGAAATTTCAGTGGGGATGTTATCCAAAAATATCCAAATCCATGGGGTCATTGACCAAAACAAAAACAAACATATGAAACAAACAAACGAACAAACAACGCCCGTGGATTTGATATGAAAAACATGTCCAAATTCGACACCCGCGTTGAGATTCGATTCGATATTCGATTTTTCAGGGTTTCGGTGGGTCGCCTGGCTCATCAGGTTCCAAAACAATGGCCCTCAAATGAGTGATCAAAGCCCTGGTTGTTTAGTTGATATAAGCCATTATACTACCCAGTTTTATGCGGATTATGCTATTGTAAGGATCCCCACTAACTAGGACTTCAAATCTTACAAAATGGCTTTGCTTCTCGAAAAAAGCAGATACAGCTTTTGGCACGCGTGACGACAGACATACCAAACAGCGGTGAAATCTTTCAAAATGATCTCCACACGTAACAACAAAATCTCTGACAACAAGTGATGCAAAAATCGGTATGATGGAATTTCTTCAGATCGCACCTGAAACATTGTGATTGTCATGACCCTTATCGAGAAACACCAATGTGCAATTTTAGTGGGGAGGCTTCAAGAATTATTCTGGCACAACTCACATCCATATCTCACCCACCCCTTAGGTTTTGCTGCCTTTCAAACTGCCACAAAAACCGAAGATTTGAGTCGGTCCAAAAATCGTGGCGAATCGTGATCCCTCGCCATAAATCTAGGGACCTTTCGCCCAATAAAAAAAGTGGTTGACTGGCATCGTTCTGGACAGCAATACAACCAAAGGGATATGTTATTTCAATTCAACAGAGGCAGTCTCGAAGCACCACTTTTTTGTTGTTTCCCAGGCACACCTGGTACGGCAAGACATTAGGATGTCGCCAGTTGGAACGAAGGGCATCTCGAACCTTGTCACCGAAGGCCCAAAGTTGGAAAAAGCAATCAACGGACATATAGAAAAAAGTTTCTTGAGTCCATCCATCAATCTTTAGTTCCAAAAATAAACAAACCCCCCTAAAGAGGAAAGAGGCAAATCTTGTTTAGCTTTTTCTTACACAAAGAAAGACTCTCTTCAAAAATCGTGCAGTTTTCCTACACCAATTTAGGGGTAAAATCAGCTCCCAAATATTATGATTTTTTCACTGGAAAATTGACATCAAGACTTTACCCAACCTATACAAGAAAAGCCATCAAAAGAAAATTTGGAAGATGATGTTTCATCGATAAAACACTTCTTTGCATTCAGTGGTGGGGTTGGGGGTTGGCACTCTGCTCATCTTTGATCCTTTTTCGTTGGCTTTCAGATATGTTGGGATGTTGCCTGCGAATGGAAGGATTTATTTCCGGCAAGTGAAGCTTTCAGGATGAGATGCAATGGAGCATTCTGATGATGACTACAAATGCTTAAACGAGACTAGAAAGGAAAATTCAAGCAGAAAGAATCTGGAAGAGCAACTCACCATCCGGAAGTTCTGGAACATGTCACTTTTTCTTGTCCCTTTTTGTTGATGGGTTGCCTTTCCCGGGAAGGCAACCGGTTCCGGGTCGGTAGAGCCTGGTAGATCCGCCGTTGCAATTCGTTGAGATCAGGTTGACCATCCCTGAAGTCCAGGCGGAAAGGTATGGAAATGGGGATGATGTGAATGATATGTATGATTCTATGATGAGATAAATGATGTAGTGATTTAGGATATCTATATATAGAGAGAGATTATGTGTATATATATATACACATTTTTGCCATTCAGGCATAATATGTATGTGATTCTACCAAATGAGATTTGCATGATATGACATGGAAGGCTGGCTTTGTGAATCAAGGGCACATCCTAATGATCATCTTGATTACTTGGAACATGCCATGTCTATGTGGCAAACATTCAACCACGGTTTCACCCGGAATAACCCACCTCCCAATGTGGTATCACCTTCCAAGGTACCCTCCCGCCACATCTCGTATAAACAAACATCTCCTAACAAAATTCCCTGCCCAAAAAAAATGCAACCCCCCAATTTTCACCAATGTTTTCAAAACTGGCAAAACTGTGCCTCGACTTTGTTTCTTTACCTCAAGGTACCTACTACCAACCCCGTGAATTTGGTACAACTCTTTTTTTTCCCTCCCCCATTAAAATTTCCCTGATGATTTCCCATGGTGCCTGTGAATGAATAACTTCACCACCACATCACCTTCATTTTCATGAACGCAGCGCATCACCTTGAACCTGGGTGGAACCCAACGTTGGCCGAAGCTGGTTGATGGGTTCACGGAGCACCCAAAAAAAATGCAGGAACTATGAAAAACAGAACCGGGCCTACTATTAAACAGCTATTTAATGTATAAAAATCAACTATATGGCTGTTTCCAAAAATAGTGGTACCCCAAAATGGATGGTTTATAATGGAAAACCTAATTAAAATTGGTGATTTGGGGGTACCACTATTTTCGGAAACATCCATATACATATATGTGTATCTTTACTCCTCTCACATATTCGTTATTCGTCTCAAGTCAAAGTAGCGAACTACGATGTGAGACCGGACACTAGGCAAGCAGGTTTACTTATACTTTTCTAAGAAAAGTTTCTTGAAGTCATGAACTCATTCCCTTTTTAAAAACGTTAAGGGTAAAAAAACAGTCGTGTGTGGACAAAAAAAGAGGTGTAACTTTTGGTGGTTTTGGTCTCTATTCCCTGGGCCTTGACGTTCAAAAAAACATTCCACCAGGATTCAAGAGTCTCAGTTTCAAGCCATTGATGTTTCCCCGATCCAAGTTCTCAAGATGTTTGGGTCTCCAAACAGTTTGTAACTGCCCAAGACATCTTGATATGCAAAGCCTTGGTACCTGATGATTCGGAAAAGATGTTGGGGGAAAAGGCCAGGTGATACAAAAGGATGACTTACTGTGGGATTTTTTCAGAACGACTTTTTTTCTTAAATCGAGAAACTAAGACAGGCCACCATATGGAGCATGGTTTCAAGCATATTTGATCTGTTCGTGGCATTGAATCTTCCACCATTTTCAGGATTTCATCCGCAAATCCCACCAAAAACCTCGTATCTGCATGTCCTTCAAGCAGCTGATTTTCTTCCCAACGACTACCAACCTCAAGATTTTGATGCTGCAGCCCTTAGTTTCACTTCATTAGGTGTCAATACCCAGCAATGCTGTTGATGGAAGAATTCTTGCACCAATTGAGGTTGGTAGTTTAATCACACTATTCTTTGGCAAGGTTTTATACATCCCAGGTGGTTGTTTGGGATGTCTTCCATCAACAGTACCAGTGAACGAGTTGTTTTTCTTTTTGCTTCGATACGCGCGATTCCAGTCAAAGCTTTTGTCCTGCTATGACTGGAGATGATAGAGACGAGTCGGGCCTGTGCATGATCGCCACACTGGAATCAGGCTCCAATCTCTGAAATGTTTCTCATGCTTGATGTCATCTCTTGCAACGCTTCGTAACATGAAATCCTGCCACAAAATGATGTACAGTACCCACCAAGGGGATGATGTCAAGACCAAAAATAGTCCCACATCAATCTATGGTTTCCCTTTAAAGGTCAGAACCTCATAGAGAAGCGCACGGAAAGCGCTGTCATGTGTACCAAAAGTAGGGATTCATGCAAGCTAAGCTTTTACATCTTGCATATTCTGCTAATATCATCGAGACATCTTCGAAACGCAAAAAAAACATGGAGATAAAAAAAAAAATATGTCTTTATGGCCGACTGCGCAGTCAATCCTATTCCTTGATTCATGAAATATTTAAATGTACTGTCGCTACATCAGCTATTGTAATTTGGAGTTCACTCCATATCTATCATCTATTACAATTGTTGACCAATATCTATCCCCATGTTCCGCGGCCAGTGTGTAAAACGACCACTCCCCCGACATGTCATCCGCATTTTGTCGGGAGGGCTGAGGGTTTTTAGATGAGATCGGCGACGTTCATTGGCATCTCATCGATCTGGGTTGAATAGAACCTCGATCTGGGCATTTCAGCATGTTTCTTCAAAATCTTTGGTCAATGTGTGGTGGTTTTCTCGAAATCAAAAGTGTTCATGATGTTTTAATGTTTTATGTACTGTTTTATATACGAATTACTCTTTGAAGTCTTTTTTTTCAGGGTTTTTTTTCCCCAAAAAGGAAACTGTTCTGATTTTAGAAATCTTGGTTCGGTTTATGGTTTTTTAGACCAAGGATTTCCAACTTCACCGGCAGAAATTAAAGTTCAGAAAGAATTTCAAAAAAGACATGGCAAAAAATCAAAGGGAAAAAAACTAAAATGAGGCACCTCGAAAATTGGGATCTTTGACCATTTTTAGGGTGTTTTTCTTTCTTCAGTAGCAGAAAACATCGTCTTTTAGGTTCATCAGTTCATATTTTACCCACGACTTCAACAGTGCCGGATTTTTGTTTAACCCTCGAAAGATCGGGGGCAAAGATCTATATTATATAGCATACATAACTCTATAGCTAATCTATAGCTTGAATACCAACCTTTTTGGGGAACTTCACCAGTGCAAGCTGTCATCCGACATGAATCAGCGTTGTTTCTGTCAACAAGAATTATCTCTCGCAGTGCTGGAAGAGAGACATCAACCGGGATCTAGCCATATCAAAGGAGGGTAAATGGTATGAAATTGAGATCAACTATCAACCTCAAGTGGGCTGTATGGTCCAATTCTACTGGTATTTTTTCAATCCATCTAGATATCTGGATGGATAAGAGTTCACAAATCCAAAAAAGGTGAGACCATTTCAAAGTCAAAACTTCTTCCCAATCCCAAAATTCTTTGATGTAGATTTTCGTGGTTCGAAATCAGTTCTGTTGTCATCTTCGAAACCAGACCCCAAAGTTAACGTCTTTAAGCCAAGGAGCTGTTCGATATCTCTCAAGATTCGGATATCATCATTCTTCACCTAAAGACATGATGAAACCGGCAGCCCCTTGTGTCAAAGATTGAGTTTATATACCCTGAACAAATTCCTTACTTGCGACGTTCATTTCCATTAGCTAGAAACTCGAAAAACTCCCCCAAAGTTGAACTGACACTTGCCTTCAGAAAATGCTGCTACTTTCCTATGTTTTTTCTTCAGGTAGGTAGGGTTGATGTATGAGTTTGTAAAGGTTTGTAACGGTGGACCTTCACGAATCAATGGGAAGGGAACTGCAAATTCGAAGTCTTGGTTGTGTAACCAACGGAATTTTTGCGGCCCGGTTGATCGCATTCCCATGTTTTTTAAACCGGTTGATCACGAAACATCCCGGATCGTGTTGTTTTTGCATTAAAAGACAGATGTGGGAAAGAAAAAAACAGATCATTCTGACATGAGACAATGATTCGACAACGTCTTTTTGCAATGATGTTTCACATGTTTTCACTAAAAAATAATTAAAAAAAAACACCAGTCATCAACTATACCTGTGCTTTAAACCCCCACAAAATTCTTTCACAACAAACTTGATCCCCAAAAACTTCTTCTTCTAATCTGCGGTCCAAGAAGCGAAGTTGATCGCCACACCTTTCCGGCCGAAACGACCCGAACGGCCAATACGGTGGATGTAGAGCCTCAGTCGTTTGTGCGGATTCAACTTGTGTTGACATGGAATACATTTGAAGAGGTGGAAATCAAGATTTGTTTTAGGTGAGATTCGTCGTTTTATGCAAATAATTTCAATAAAATAGAACTTTGGTGAATTCCTTTCAGTAAAATAGGTGAGAAAAAAACTGACGGTGAAGTCACCAATTCTTCAACAGCAAGCATCTCTGAAACGATTTTTTAACAGGAACACCTTCAAAATTCAAAAAAATGCTAACTCCAAAGGGGGTCCCAACAAAATGCCAAGGAATAAACTTGAGAGAACACAGTGGGCCATCAGATGGCTCTTTTGTCGAGATGCACGAAAAAACGATCTGTTGCGTTGTTTTTTGGCGCGGCCAATGAAAAAAAACCATGACCCATGCATGATCTTGGTGTTTTTGGTTTAAGCTAAAATGTGCTTAGAAACCTGGGGGTAGCTGATTAGCTCCCTCTTATGAAGGGCTTTTAGATACCGAAAGCTTCTTGGCTCCCTTCCAAGCACCAGATAGTAGTACTACTGTTAATGGAAGAAATCCCAAACAACCACCTGGGATGTATAAAGCCTTGTAAATAATGGGGATACACTACCAACCTCAACTGGTTAGCCGGATTTCAGCCATCAACAGTAGTACTGTAAGTCTCGAAAAAAAAATCTGTTCCAGATTTCAATTTGCTCATGTGGATGAGGTATCTATCCGCCTTGCAACCCATTGAGACAGATGTTGACTTGTCCAACTTCCACCAAGGATACACGTCAACAGAGGGCCCAACTCTCGGTTGTTTGGGAGGTCATAGCAAATGACCAAAGACACCTCGAGGTGAGAACCCAGTTGTGAGCCAGTCAAAAGGCAAAAAAAACACGCATTTTTCTAGGCCAAAGACTGGGGGGCCCCATTAACATCGGTTAAAAAAGCAAAAAAAACATTCACTATAGCCACTTCAGCCACTTCAGCCATCCCACTTCCAACTCCCAGCCTGTTGCACATCCAAACCACGACCCCACAAATCGGTGGAGATCAATACACGACTGCTGCCACTGCGAAACCTCGGTCAAAGCCGGTCAAGGTCGGTGAGATCCAAAAAAAACAAGGCGAGATTCGCCAAAAAAACATGTGGTCATTGGTGCTTTCCAAAGAAAAAAAGAAGCAAGATGATCACATAAAGCTTCTATAGCTTTTGCAGATGCCATTCTCAGTTCATTCAAAACAGTACATTTTCCCGAGGAACGAAAAACCTACACATGGAAAACCCCGAAAACCCAAAAATGTTCTTTTGGCAAGAAATGGAAGTTTGGTTCTTATTTTCTTGGAATGAAAAATCACGGATGTTTTGTGGGAATGCGAAGAAATGCGGGAAGATCACCGGAGTTGACAGAGGCTACAAGGAATTGAGATCCCAACTGTTGCATGATAGCATCACGCTCTTTCTGTGGCATATCCTTGGAGCACCAACCCGATGACACATTTGGGATTTCTGGAAATTGACGTTTTTGTTGGGAGGTTCAGTTTGGGTCCGTCTTGGACCAAAAAAATTTGAAAGATCACATGTTCTCAAATTCTTCACCCACAAAAGGCGTGAACCAACCTACCACAAATCCTTTCGGCCGAAAAAGAAATGCGGAATCCTTACATCCGAAACCAAGACCCCCAACACCATGGATGGAAGCAACCGTGAAGTTGGCATCTCTCATCTTTTGCCTCAAGGAAGGAGCAACTCTCGAGAAATAGCTGGAAATTTCACCATCCAAAAAAGAACAAATCAACTCGACTCTCCCGAAAAGTTGACTGTTTGCCTCTGAAAAATGATGGTTGGAAGAGGATCCTTTCCAGGGAAAAGTCCCTTTTAAGAGGCAAGTGTTAAAACTTCAGTGGTGTAGATTCGCCGTAGCGGCTGACCTTGTTTTTTTTTGGAATATGTTGAAAACATTTCTCCCTTTTGCCGGCCCAACAGTTGGAGTTTTAAATTATAAGCTTCGTTCACAAATGCATTTTATGTAACAGAAATTAGGTCAACAGCTGAACCCAACTAAACTTAACCAAAACTACTACTCGAAATTCACAAATCTATCAAAAAAATGTCAACTCTATCAACATAAGCTCCAATTCTTTTTTTTTCAGCAAAAAAAAACGACTTCCATAGATTTTCCATTTCCACATATCTAACTTCCACTTTTCACCAACCCAAAAAAACCGAGGTTTTTCGGTTGCAATTGCACCCGAGGTACGTCAACCAGTCGACCTTCTGTTTGGTGTTGCAGAAAATCACCGCCTGGCACTGGTTGTTTCATAGGGATCGTTATAGTGGTTCTTTTAGAATCCCAACATAACGGCAGGTAGGATTTCATACCCAACAAATCCCCCAAAACAACCAGGAGGCCCTTCTTTCATTGCTCACCTCAATTATTTTTTTCGTCAACAACGAAAAAATGCATTTCCTCACCTGAGTGATGGTCAAGGTATCATAGAGATCGCATAGAGTATCGAACTTCCATTGTTCGCGCTCCACTGCCACAAAGAACCTCATGTTCATGTGCGCGTTGCCTAATGGTTTTGGGACCCTCAAAAAATAATCGTGCTAAAACACCGGATTCCCATATTGAGATGCAAACTATCAGTATACCCTCTCTCAAACTAACATCGCCCCTTCCAAATCATTTTTGAGTCGATGTTGTTCCTTTTCCCAAGGTGGAATATCTTAGTTCCTATCTTAGTTCCCTGCAAGAAAACTAACATTTACTCGTAAAGCTGCTTGTTGTTGTTGTTGTTGTTGTTGTTGTTGTTGTTGTTGTTGTTGTTGCCGTTGTTGCTTGTTGTCTGTGCCATTTCCCATCACCAAGCTACTGCTTGATACCTTCCAATGTCAACTCATCTCGTTTCACCAGCACCTCAGCGCAGCATCCTCCGAAGTCGACCAACCACGGATTGTTTTGGTCGACTGGACTTCCAGCGCATGTTGTTGATTGTGCGAGTGGAAGTAAAGTCATACTTCTCAAAGTCTTGTGAAAAAACAAAAAACTAGGAGAGGTTATATAAGTGAGTTGAATCCACCTCAATCCAGTAACTATCTTCCGACTAAGTGAGATACATCTTGGGATGTTCTGTTCTCCCAGTAACGGGTGGCATATGAAGGGCTTTTTGGTTGGCCAGGATTGTTTCCATCCTTCGGTGGAGTGACAAAACTAAGATTTTGAACGCAAAAAATTGGTGGTTGGAAGATGTTTCTCCTTTTCCAAGGGGGTGTTTTTAGGATCCATGTTCGTTTACACCCCAAATTTCGTCCATCAAGTGTTACAGTGACATCTCTTGCCCAAAAATTTAAGCCACCGACGCGGAAGGGATTGTTCATGAACCTCGGAAACAGCTTAAAATGTGCTGCAATCCATCGGAGTTTTTCTATCCGAAAAGGTCTTTGTGCTACTCATAGCTTTAATAATATGTATCACGTAGACTCTAGACTTTCCATCCATGATAAAGTAATGGATTGGAATCCAAGAGTTTTTTCAAGTTTGGAATCCAGGCCATGACTTTTTCAACAAAAAGACAAAGAGGTCTCAGCCCTTCGGGTCTTTTTTGGGGCTAAAGGTATGGTTTAGGAAGGCAATAATTAGTCTTTTGAAAAACCATTGGAAGGTCATGCGAAAATAGAAAGAGGATGGTTCTAAGACATTCTGAAACCATGACCTGTTGATCCCAAAATCTTCGTTGTGAGATCTTTCTGCCAAAGACGGAGATATGTTTGGGTAGAAAGGGTCGAAGGTCGATCGCCAATCATGTTTCCACCAACAACAGTTTGAACGCCAAAATGAAAGTTTGGAATATATTTTTTCTTTTCAAGGGGGTGATCTTCACCTTCCATCTTACGCTTTCTCGGGAGTATATAATATCAGCAGGGGAATCCTGACAGAGAGGTTAAAATCCATCATGATCGAGTCATCGAGTCCGTCAAGAACTTTACCTGCATCGCATGATCCAGCTTTGGTTCGTCCGGTCTTTTTCACTCTAAAACACGAAATCCAAGCAGCTTGTGGGTCATCTCCAACACTTCATGTGGCATGGTTGCGGACACCAGGACCACCTCGGATCAAGCTAGTTCATACCTTTTCTTTCCGAAACCGCATGGTATCAAAGATGCTTGTCTTATAACATCCCATCTGTTCAAAAAGATGTCGGACCTTCAAAATGACGAACGCCATGTTGATGAAAGGGGTAGAACTTGATGCTTTGCTTTTTTTCCCACTAATGAGAAGTGAGTCCGTTTGTTTTTTGGGGATTCCCAAAGGTCGTCATCCTACCAACCCCAACTCCAAGGCCTGCGTGGAGGGAGGAAGGTATCGATAAATATCATAGACCTGCAGGTCAAGGGCCCAGGGATGAGCTGAGGAAAAAACAGCTTCCCCCAACTCGTCGTTGCTTGCCGTTGCCACATCGCGCCTGCTCCTTGAATCCACGATTCAACATCTCGTCCGCCTCGTCGAGGACTAACATCTTGATCTTAGCCACCGGCAAGGGGGCAAGCGGCAAGGCGTTGCCAAAATGGGGGGTGTGAAGGTATCAAGCTCGGGAAATTTTGATGAAGAGATACCCAAAAATGGCATCATAGTTCAAAAAACATAGAAGTACATGTTCCGAAAGCCCATCATTTGTTGTTGGCTTGGAGATGCAGAGTTTTGAACCTGGAATCGATTCAAACTGTTAGGTGATCTTTGTACCAAAGTTGTATTTGAACCTGAAATTAATAGCTATGGGACCCAGACATGATCTTTTTCGCCAACCATTGGGATCTTCTGGAAATCCCCAGAAATCCACACTCAAAAAAGAAGTGTTTTTTTTCACGAAAAATCCGATGCTCTTTGCAATGCACCCCAAGTCATGTTCATCACTCCGGATCTCCCTCGGCGCTTAGGTCTGTGTTTTTTTTTCTTCCTCAGCAAGGCTTCTGCTTAGCTGAGCTTGGCAAAGCAGTGTGCCAAACACTCGCAGAGTAACATGCTGTCAGAAGCAGCAAGGAGCTATCATAGAGGGCATGACCTGCGAAAAACGTTGACGGATGTTGGTAAGATTGGCACGTAAAGATCAAGACACTCCCAATGAACAAAAATGCGTTCAGCGGTTGACATCAGTACTTCTAGTGCTTTTGCAATGCTGCTGATAGACAAGTTCCTGCACCTGCTGAAATAAGGAATAGGCCCTTTAACGGACCTGTTTTTTTGATCTTCACTGCTCACTGCTCATGTATACCAATATACTATTACAAAAGTTCACTTCTAAGAGTCCTTCGTGTTTTAAAGGTGGTGTCTTTTCTGATGTGTCCTTCATTGCTTCTGATTTCAACCTCCAAACCAAATTTTCTTGGTTCCCATAGTGGCAAATGAAGGTTTTTTGGTGACAATCCCGGGCCCAAACCATCGAATATTCCTGGTGGTGACTACTAATTACTGGGCAGTCCGGGAGAACCCAATGAATCCGTCAATCTCAAGACCCACGCCTCCAAAATCCTTCACAAAAGCTTCACAAAGCATCATCTCTGAGAAGACCACAGGCATCAACAGAAGAACACCTGAAGAGAAGGAATCATCATGTATCATGTACTCTTATTGTTGCTCATAGAGATTGAATGTTTGAAAGAAAAAACAGTGCCATCCTGGAAAAAATTAAACGATTTAAAGACCCTGGAAAATCATGCCACAGAATGAAGACTCTTATCATAGACCTTCATTAATCATGACAAATGAAAAGGAGTATCTACACCGATAAACCTTTTCCTTTACAAACAAAACGGCCTTGTTTGATGACTTTTTCAAAAGAAAGAGGATGAGTTGGAATTTCCTACTATCTCATAATCATTGTCTGTTGTTTCTAACCAAGCAACGTCGAAAAGCACAAGACAACCACTTCTCCACAAACTCATCTTCGCAACTCAAGCAAAACCTCGCCCCCTCGCCTATGCTAATCACTTGCCATCCATCTTGAAGCCGTTTGGCCTCATGAAACAGCAAAGAAACCATGGAAAATCTCATCGTTTCATGTGGTCTATATATATATATATATGTACGTCCCGGTTTTTGTTTGTTTTATTGTGTACCAAAAAAACATCTCAGCAATAAAACCTATGGTTCCTAGACTTGAATTTTTGTTGTGGGCATGAAATGGGGGCCCAGAAATCGATCCGCGCCTCGTTGGGAGCGATGAGGATCAAACGTGGGATGCAAATCCATAGATTCAAGACCTCGAAAAAATCGACGAAGAAAGCGTTAAAGAAGTGAGGTTGTTTGAAACCTTTACAATTCCTGTTTGAAAAAAAAAATGCACTCAGATGTGACTCTGTTCATTTCAGGTTTCTTTGAGATGGAAGACGACCACTACCCTTCTAACTTCTAAACCCTTCGGTGGAGAGCCCGCGAAAAATAAAGTGGTTAGGTCCTTTTAAGCAGTTTGCTTCCAACATGTTGGCTCTCTTGAGAAAGAAACCTACCTCAAACAAATCATAGAAGTGAAGTGGCTAGGCCTCCGACAAGATGAATCGACGGTTTCCAAAATAGCTTTTCACGGACAGACTCCGGACTTGTCTCTGCAAAAGTTGAGATCTGTAAATCTTGTTTGAGGAGGCTTCTCAACTATCTAGCATGTGTAGCGTAACATATGTATTTGTATATATATATATATATATAGTTACATAGTATGTATATTACAAATATTATATGTTGTAGGTCTTGTATAACGTATATAGACACATTACAGGACCAAATCGATATGTAAATGTACATCTTAAAGAAAAGAAAAACAACGACGGCATGCTGGCTTCGTTCGATAAGACACGAGTTGTACTGCACCAAAGGCAAACTGCAACGGGACATAGACGACAAAAAGAAACATGGACCTCACCCGGGTGGGAGGGGGAAACTCCGTGGAAAATCGGGGCATTGCTTCATTGTCAACTGCTTCATTGATAGGGCTACTTCAATCATTCCTGCCTCAACATACTACATGAAAATCAGCCAAATCTGGGCATTCCGCAAAATTCATCACAGCAATGAGAGCAATGAAAAAACAAACTGAAAAACCCATCCATACAAGTCGTCACAAGGACGGTGTTCAAAAAAGTCTGTGAGTTGCAGCCAACGGTACACTGCGTGAATCAATAAACAAAGGGATGCAGGAACGCCATGGACATAGCCTGCAGCAGTTTTCGCCAGTTTCAAGTGGCCCAAGTGGTAGATATGTGACACATGAATTTCCAAGTTCCAAGGCCATCTCATCTCATCACGACATCCCCCAAACTTACCAAAGCGAAAAAATCACCATCATCTTTGAAACGAGATCATTTTTCCAAGGGAGAATTTTCAGTATGCATGTCAAATTTCCAAAATTGTATATAAATCTTCATCAGGTTTCACCACCTCACCTACAAATGGCCCAATCGCCAAAAAGCTGGCTAATGCCAGCAGCACTGCTAGCGCCAGCCACCATGGAGCTCTCTGTGGCCGTAGCTGATCTAAAAACTCCGCATCAAAGCCGCCAAAAAAACCTGTGCCGATCAAATCGAGTGTCAACTCGTGGGTGTAAATGGGATGGTTATCAGTTATCACCAAACATTTTTTAAGGTACCTTTTTAATGGAGGTACCAAAAACACCTAAATAGCTTGCCTTATAAGGTTTGGTACCTCCATTTTAGGTACCTGAAACTTTTGGTGATGGTGTGGGATTCTAAGGGTACACTGAAGTAACTATCCTTTTCAGAAGGGGATCCCAGGAATCCAAACCACCAACTACCCAAACCACCAATTTACCTTTGGCTGGCATTGGTGCGGAGTGTCTTGCTGAAAATATTTACGCGTTGGTGTGGGATGTTGAGAATTTCATCGTTTTTAGGGTCAATTATTTCTAAAAAAATAAATACTCAGGCAGCAACCTACAAGTTAAGCAAACACTGTATAGCAAACACTGCATGGCCATCCCTTTGTTGTTGTTTGGAAAATCAAGGAATAACAAAAATCAAATGCAAAATATACACATAAAGGTTGTTGACACATCTTTGAGACTATAAGGAGTCAATTCAAAAAAATGTCCCCTCAAATGCTATCAAAACCTAGCAAAAAAAACGAGGAAAACCAAACCAAGACATGCCAGTTTTGTTCTTCGAAAATTGTGGAGATATAAGCACTATGGGTCACAAGGGGCCTTGTGATAGCCAAAAATATCCCCAAATTCAACAAAAACTTCGATACCCGAAAAAATTGGTGACAGTGAACCATGCATTTCGGGACATGCTGCCTGGGCAGTTCATTGCTTCAAGGGATGTTCGGGTTGGCCACCGTGGCTTCATGGATTTGTTTCTTTGCCAAATGTTTTTGTTAGCATGTTCATACGCTCCGGATCGAACCACAAAATCACAACAAATATCAAATTCTATCAGGCAAATGTACCAAGTTTTATCGGATGTTTTTTTTGCCCCATGGAAAATCAATTGCCAAAACTCCCTCGACACACATCAAAATGGCCAGGGCGCTCAAAATGCCATGCGCCAAGCCGTGTAACACCTGAGATGTTTCAAATGATGCGGGTTTGCAACGAGCATGCGCCAAACTAAGCAGTGTTTTCAACGCAATTGAGCAGCATTCAAACCCTTCTGACATTTCATTATACTGGTTGGTTGATACGGATCCTTATTAATCCCTGTTTACGTGGGTAGTCTAATCCGATATACACGGCAAATAATCAGGGTTTTGGCCACTGCTCAATTGAAAATTGCAATCAAATTGCATGATTTTCCCAAATACAAATACCGACAAAAATCCAGCAACTGCGACTTGTGTGTTTCCCATTGTTTCGACCAAGAATTGATAACCGGTGCCACCACAGCACTGTGAAGAAGGACACGAAGATGGCAAGTTGCAAAGGGACTGACGCAGGACCTTTTCAATTTGCCATGAATGTTGCGACATTCCAGTACTTTGTGTTTCAAAAATGTCCCCAGAAAGATTGAACTTGTACAAACAACAAAACATGGCATTTCTATGTAAGAAGAAATTCCAGGACATGCAAACGAAACGGTGAAAACATCGCACATCCCACCTTTCAACTCTTTGGCACCGGCCAAACGTTTGGCATTGAGGTACATCAGAAAGGACCCAAAGATCACGTCCAAAACACAACTCACTCCGTGGCTATCAACGCCTCTCGGGTGCACCATTTTGGAACCGATGAACACATGACATGCGATGCGTGGCGTGGCCAAAATCTGGCCCAGTCAGTCCCTGCCACATGCAAAATAACCTGCCACCTCTTTTTCACCCACAGCATGCCTTGCCCTCCGACGTTCCATTGTGATACACAAAAACCATTCGCATACCTCAGCGCAATGCTTGACATCAGCAATAGGGACAAATAAAACAAAACATTGGAAGCAACCACATGTCTAAGAATCATGTAAAGACCGAATACCTAGCGACATTGACAAGTGTTTCTACGAAAACGAAAAAAATAACACAACATGAAACGAATTCACTAGAAATGTTCGGCGGAAACCCTTAGCTGCCCATGCAAATCAACAGAAGTTAACATGAAGTACCTCGTGCGGCCCAAAATCTAGCCCATACACAGACTACCTGCGGCCGAAGATACCAGTTAATAGAACTCCACCTCTGGGAACTGTTGGTAACGCGCACGTCATGAAGCACCTTGCGACACACTGGAGGAATCTGACCCACTCAGAAAGCGGCATCGAAGCCAACGATGCTCAATCTGTAAATCAGCTTGTGTGGAATCCGTTTGGAAAGCCAAATTTCCAAAGGAAAGAAAGCCAAGACACAATCAAGCAATAGATCGCAGTAACCGCAGCTGTCCCAAGCTCACATAACCACGTCAGCCACGCTGCTGCCATGGCAACACGCGGGCTTGCCTAGACTCTTTGAAACACAGCTCTCTACTGCTATATTATGTGTCTGCTAAATCCCTCCCCCCCAAACCCCACTCGCCCCCATGAGCCTCACACGGACCAAATTTCCACAATCCTGTTGTTCCAAACTTGGGGTAGGGTGGGGGGCTGCAATCGCAGCCCCCTCTTCCCACTCCACCAACCCTGCCACCTTGACAACGCGTTTCCCCTTGTCCTTACATCACCTCTTGGCATCGCAACTCCTCCCACCTTGACCTGCACATTATTGAAAAAAGAATTTGCAACATGATTCAAGATGATCACGTCCACTTTTTTCGATGAGTGGCCCGGCTACCAAATTCCAAATCGGCCACTGTCATTGAGGCATGGCTCTCCGCTTCCAATGGCCACACCAGCTGGTTGGCAAAAAAGGCAAACACCAAAGCCCAACCAGAAGAAAGTAGAAGGGCGGGGCCTGTCAGTTCATCCAAACTAGGTGATAGCGCCACATCACATGAATAGCAACCATTTTGCTTGACCCAGTGAGGTATGATCGGGAAACCAAAAGTGTCTTCGGCAAAACCTTACACTTCAAAACAACAAAATTTCACGGCCATTTGGCTCATGAGCTTTTATTTGGTTCGGTTTTATATATATATATATGTATATATACCCACATACCCACATGCCCACATGGAGGCGACCTCATGGAGCAAACACTGGAGATCGATATGCCCCAATCCCTTGAAGAGATACCCTCCAGATTTGTGTCTTGCCATTTCTCGGATGGTTGGATGTGCGGCTCCCGGAAGTGCAACTACACCCAGCAGCGTGCAGGATGGCGTCTATTTGATTGCCGAAGCCTTGCAATGTGGATATGATCCGGTCACAGATGGTACTCATGGTGTCGATGCAGCAGACTTCTGTGATAGGGATATCCCATGTAATTCATAATTTACTGCAATAGGCAGCGTCAGTGATTGACTCAGCAGCAGGCCTCATGGAAAAACAAGGTATATTTAAAAATATATATACTTCTACTTCGAGATCGACATGATGTATGTATATATGTATATGTTTGTATATACAAAGACATATATATATATTATATATATATATAGTGTGTGCTTATCTGTTGGTATATTTAGGTAAGAGACCCCTCTGGTACGTACCCCTTTTTGGTCAAGTATAGGTGCTACATAACCACAAATTCCATGATCTTTTCTTTTCTCAAATCTCAAACTTATTATCACCTGACATGAAGCGCATACAGCGCGGTAAGTTGAAAGCCATGAAGAATGCTGACATTTGGAAAGCCACAGCACAAACCGTGGCAAGGTGGTATGGGGACTGATGCAGGAAAAGAGGGCTGGCAAAAGGTGAGTTGACATGACAGTGAAATGAATTTTAGACAAAGTCCAGGAATAGAGATAACATGTATAGATATTTGGTGGATCATGGTAGTTGGTAACTAGTTAGTAAGTGTAATGAGGTTAGTTTTGGTTATAACCAAACTTTAGTTACTAACTACCATGAGCCACCAAGTATAAATAGGTAAAGCGACCAAGTATAATTAGTATATATATATATATATAGTTAAGTATATTTAGTTCTTTTTAGTTTTGAAACTTGTCCTCCTGAGAACATTCCTCTACAACAAGGTACGCGGGATTGGGGTCTCTTAGCTATATTTATTCAAATATATATCTATATATACATATATATTCATATATACATATACTCACACATGCGTGTACCCTTGAAATCAGCAGCTATAAGTAGGTCAACAGGTGATGCACATCTAAACTCTGAATCCGGATCTTGTTCCTTCTCGTCGACGCGTGGTGTAACTTGGAGCCGAACGCAAAGACAAGAGAAAAACAGCGATTCTTTCCCCTCCCATCACTCCAAATCAACCAAATAAAAGGGGGTTTGTGTCCCACATATCACCTTTCTGTGTATAAAAACTACTTGCACAGTCCTTTCTTCCTAACCTTCTTGCAGGGAGGGGAGTGGGTACCCCGGTGCCCCCTTGCCCAACCGGCCTTTTTTTTTGATAAGTTTAGGAGGTTTTAAAATTTGGAGGCTGTTCCCATTTTGGTTGAAAACCATGACATATTGTCGTTTGACGCAACTCCATTAACTCCATCGGATTCTCCATTCAACTTCGTAGATCGAATTCGAAGAAGTTGTCTAATTCTATTAAAGATATCATTTTTCTATCTTCCTGAAGTCATTTCTTGTTTGGATAGAAGATCCATCAAGAAAAACTCAATCTTCCAAAACTCCACCAGGTGATTTCCTGCCGCGGTGAACTCACACTCCCTTTTTTGTGTCATCACATGTCAAGCACGGCACCCCTGGGTGCCTAAGAAACCTGGCATCAAAGAGGGGATGAAACAACTTGGATGATACAACTTGAAAAGAAGGGATGAAACAACAACAACAACAACAACAACAACAACAACAACAACAACAACAACAACAACAACAACAACCACAACCACAACCACAACCACAACAACAACAACAACAACCACAACCACAACCACAACAACAACAACAACAACAAGGACGACGACAACAACAACAACAACAACAACAACAAGAGGGATGATCAGTACATGTTTGCTTTTTTTGCGGTCTGAAGGTTGTCATAGAACTGGAAAAATCATGAAAACATACAGATATCTTCACAATATTTACTCAAGAATCATCAAAGAAACCAAAGAAAATCAATGAAGGGGACAAACAAATTGACTAAGATGTGTTGTGGGTCTGATGCATCCTACTCAAAGATAAAAAGGCATCATGTCAAACAGCTATTCATGAACTTTTTTGATGGGAATTGCCTCCAGGCTGATATTTGACCTCACTGAGTAAACCTCGAGGATCCAGCGAATGATTCGAAAAGGTAGGAAACTGTTGATGCAAACTCTGCAAGTAGAAAAAATTAAAGGAAACCTCACCTCAGATCAGGTTAGGACCTACACAAAAAGAAAAGATTCGAATCTTCCCAGGCCATGGCAATTTCAGGTGCTATGTGTTGGTTGAAGGGAGTCGTGTTAAAAAGTCGTATGATTTGAAATGCAACAAACAAACGAACAAACAAAAAGTTGGAGTTCAGAACATGTCTCCTTAGCGAAGTGATATTTTACCCACCTCCCTCTCCCTTTGACCTCAAAGGAACGTTAGTTACCACTGCAGGAGAAGAAGGGGATCTCCTGGAAACAAATTTCAGTGTCAACATCTGTGGGAGACAATGTTGAGAAGCCCAAGATTCTTAGTCAAGTTACCTTGTGGTTGGCATATTCTCTACCTTTTGTTTAGAATACATGCAACTTTCAGAAAATCCCCTATGAAGAATCAAAAAGAGAATACAGGAAATACATCTAAATTAAGATTCGTTTTTGCAGAATTTCAAAATACTTGGAGATCTCTTCATTTTTCGCAGTATTTTCGAACCATTTTCCACCTCTCCTGATGTCGATTCCAGTGCAATAGTGCTTGGCTTGATGATACGAGCGCAAGCCTTGGAAACATTGGAGGTCACAAGGTGTGAACCGGACAATTTTACACCCATAGATGTCAGAAAAGCTTGAATAAAAATGTCTTGCTGTAGGACCCAGATTTGAGAAAACCCATGTTTTTTGAAGAAATTTGCTGGAAATTTTTCAGAGATCAGAATGATAAACAAGGCCTAAGACGGGATGAATTTTGCCAAGCTAAACATGAACAAATCTACAGGCAATTGTAGCGTTTGCAATATGCTCCCCACTGTAGCAAGAAAATCTAATGGATAAGCCATCCCCCAACGGCATATTTTACACCATGATGCCACCAATACACCAACATGGTTTTTTCGCCTGGAAAGTAGACCCCCTTTGGAATCCACCAATAAAATGTGTTCCAAATCTAAGCTGCTTGTATCAATGCCAATGCCAACTACTATTGAAAATCTTTTATGCATCCAAAAAATTGACCATCCGGAATAAACCCATCACCTTCCGGGTGAATTCTTCAATTTTTGGCTGGGTCTCCCGGGCAATAAGCCAATGAAGGCCAGCATAAGGTCCAGAAATCGTTCACCACCAACCTTGCCATCAAAAAGCTGCTAGGAATTTCCCGGAAGGCATCTTTCGGCCGTAACAGTAGCCACCAGGAGGCTATCATTTTTTCGTTAGGTGGTCCATGTTTATATATATATATATATATATCAGTAGTGGATAGCCTTAGGGGTAGGTTCGTTGCCACGATTTTTCCCCCAATAATTTCACAACCATTAACCAACATTTTTTCCAGCCAAATGTTCAACCAACATTTTCAACCAACATTTCCAGCCAAATTTCTAACATATTTTTCCAACAAATTTTCCAACACATTTTTCCAACAAATTTTCCATCCAATTTTCCAACAAATTTTCCAACAAATTTTCCAAACAATTTTTCCAACAAATTTTCCAATCAATTTTTCCAATCAATTTTCCAAACAATTTTGGGGGAAAAAATCTTATTAC
>DF243718.1:2365-25666 GCA_000507305.1 Breviolum minutum Mf 1.05b.01 | reverse complement strand
AATGACATGGCCATGATAGTCCATTGTTTCTTGAACAATCTTACTGCTGTTTCAGCTCTGTTTGGCCATGGTATTCTTGGTCCACATGGTAAATCCTTGATTCCATGAAACTTGTAATACTCAAGAAATTCCTCGGAAAAGAAAGCTTCATCTCCAACAATGGCCTTTGGAATACGATTGTTCTGTTCATTCCATGCTCGAAGATGTGTCAATGTTTCTTTCTTGTCGAGTGAATTCTGCGCCGTAGCCCAGAGTAGATTTGTTGCACCATCAAGAACAAGAAGAACTACATACTTCTTCTTTTTCAACTCGATTTCACAATGATCAACAAAAACAACATCCCCGAAAACTGAGGCTCGAATGCCAGAGATCTTGGCTCGCGGCGGTGGTGCTACAGACATGCTACATACCCTACATTTGTTGAGAACATCCTCATACTTCTCGTAAATCCGTTCAGGAAGATTCAACATAGATGTACGTCGACGAAATTGAGTTGGTGACATTTGATAATGTTTCACGTGCAACTTGTAAAGTTCCACCTTGTCATCCAATCTCTTGATAATCTTACGGTATGCAGGTGTCAAAGCCTGAGCTTCACTTCCAGGTAATGGAACAGAAATCCGCCTAGGCTCAAGAGACTCATTACCTGGTTTGTTCTTAGCTTTCTCCCATCGTTCATCATCAGACGAAGGCGCATAATCTACAGCATCACCCTTTGGGCGACGTTTTCGAACATCGTCTGACTTGTCAAGTTCCATGTCAAGTTCTTTTTTCTAATTCACCTATGAACTCCTTTCCCAAATCATCATACTCAGAAGGTGAGGCCGTCTTACGACCAAGTCTTCTTTTCAGACCACTCGAACTCGATCCGGACTTGTCTTCCTCTGCTGGTGCAGAGCTTGGCTTAGATTTTCCTGATTTCTCTTGTGGTGAAGAGAATTCAGGTTTAACCTCGTCACTTGGATCAGAGATTCTCATGGGCTTACTGGAAGACTTGACGTGAGACAACTCTTCAGCAGGAAGTGCGGCTCCTGCCTTGATCTTGAAAACAGTTCTTCCTTTCCATTGTTTGTCCAAACGTTTCTCTGGACCAGAGACTGCTCTCCAGTCGTCCTTTTCCACTTTCTTGGTTCCGTTCTTCATCTCAATGAAGGTTGTTCGAGTAGATTCAAGATCATCAAAAGAAATTGGGCACTTGGAACCAGATATCTTGAAAAGTTGACTACGAAGTGTCTTGTGATGACGGATCAGCTCTCTCCTGTGGTAGTCAATCTCCCAGTCATCATCAGTTGCATAGGCAAAAGTCTCCACTGATAACTGGCTGTATTCAAAATGTTCATGCTGCGAAAAGAAACTCGTCACCTCAGGAGTTTTGAAATACATTGCATTCATATACCAAGCGATGTCTTGGAAGTCCATGACTAAATGAGTGCTCTTTGACATCCTGAGTTGATGCTTCCAAATTCCTAGTCTTGTACAGTTCAGGAATGACTTCTGTGGTGAAAGCTCAAATTGAAAACCAAGGTTTCTCATCTGTGGAAGTGACATCAATAATGGTACATTTCCTTCTTCCGCAATGTCAAACTCCGTGGTGTGCACACTCCATGACTTGTCATACATGTGAATCACCAGCTTCTCTGTGCACTTGGTTTGTTGCGAGTTTGCAAAGAAAAATCTTGAGCTTGTTTGTTCAATCTTGTTCCACAGTCCGCAATCATGGTTGTCAACATAGTCACAAAAGGCGTTGACAGCATTCCTCGAGCCCATAGCTCTTGTACATCCAAGATCTAGGATTGCCACAGTTGGTGGCATTTGATTCTCCGTGTGAAAGGCTACACCTTCCTCTTCCACCTTCTGAACAGGATTTGGTTCCTGTCCCAGGAATGCACAACCTGAAAAATCAGGCTCCATACTCTGCTCTTCATCCTTTGTTACCTTGACTGATGTCAAGCATACATCTGAATGTGTCACAAAGAAACCAGAGGCACTCGCTGACGAAGGAAGAGCTGCTTGCTGCACTGCGGGTTGAGAAGAATGTGATGGGTTCACATAGTTTGCTTCTCCTTTCCCATCACCTTGTCCTTTTCCTTGATCTGAAGGTCCATGACCTTTCTTTCCTTTTCCTTTTCCTTTCTTTCCTTTCTTTCCTTTTCCTTGGAAATATCCGTATTCATCATACTCTTGCCATTCATCCCAGCCTTGGGATTGCCAGGCTGTCTCATCTTGTAGCCTTCATTCCAATTTTCGTTCTCATATCCTTGCCATTCTTCATGTGTCCAATAGCTTTCATCTTCAACGAGATGACTTTTTCCTTTTCTCTTTCCTTTTCCTTTTCCTTTTCCTTTGTTTCTTGGTCGGAAAAATCGTCGACCACCTTTTCCTTTTCCTTTTCCTTCCTTTTCCTTTACCTTTCCTGGTTCTTCTTCCTTGAAATCTCCTTTGAAACCATGAGTAATCATTGTCATCCCAGATCCAAAATACATCTTCTAAGGCATCCAGGAATCCTTCAGCTCCATCTTCTTCGTCTTCGGCCCAATAGCCAAAGCTGCCATCTAGGTCTCCTTCTTCTAGCACTAAGAAGGCTCTTCTTCCACCAGATTCTGATGGATTCATCATGGGATTGCCCACTGCTGTCTTCACAGTGCAAAACATCTCAATGAATGTTTCTCTCAGTTCACCTACTCGATATTGATCCATTGTTCTGTTCCGATGTGTCATGATACTCGTCAGACTTTGTCTTTGATCTTGAGAAAGATCTGCTGTGGAGATAAAGATCAGAGCCATCAGATTTGAAAAAGAGGGAAGAGATCACGATGTGCTTGTCTATGAAGCCCAATAGCCTCATTGTGCACTTCCTGTATCATCTCGTTTGTCCATGGTAATACAACATGATTGTTGTCTGCTGCAAAGAGAGCAGCTTGTGCATTGTTGTGAGCATTTCTTCTTGCTGCAACTTCTGCTACAATAGCAGGAGAATTGAGATCTAGTTCTGGACATAAGTCCATCCAAGATTCCTCAAGTCTTCTTCCATAATCTGGAATCTTGTCATCCATTTCATCAAGTCTCCATTTCCACGGTTGTTCTTCATGAATCGCATGAATCTGTCAAGAAAAACTGTCTGAGCTCCTTTCACAAAATGTGGTCTCAGTGTTCTCTTGAAGTACTCTACTCCTCTTCCATTTGGCTGTCTTAGCTCCTCTCTGTCAAGCAATCTCTTGAAAACAGATGCCTCGCCTTCAAGGCGATTTCTAAGTGCGGGTCCCCACTTTTCAGCTTCTAATTCCGTTATGCATCTTCAAATGCAAACCATGATGTCTTTCCATCAAATCCAGGAGGGACTTTCGTCGTCACCTGTGTTGTCATCATCAATTGGCGTCCATGAGGCTGCATCCTTTGTCTCATTGCGTATGACTCATAGTCATCACTGGGCTCATCTTCATAAAGGTCCATGATCTTAACAGCTCCGCTACCACTGAAGAGTGGCGCTAGTGTTCTGCTACTGCAGGGATAGCTAATGCGTCTTTTTATGATTCGCAGCTTCGGTCAAGTAACCAATCCTCTCGTGAGCCTGTATACCACAAAACACAAGTAGATATTAGACTCTTCCATATATTGTACTGTACCTCCAAAAGAAAAACACACCCCACCCACCCCATCCCAGACAAACAACATCAAGGACAAGAAGATGACACAAAGACAAGAAGTGAAACAGCGCACGGCCTCTTAGAGGCGCTGACACCTAAAACATGTCTGGTGTAAAACGTGTTTCATGTAAAACGAGTCTGGCGCGAAACTGTAAAACGTCTCTGGTGTAAAATGCGTTTGGTGTAAGAGTTGTTTGGTGTCAAAAGTGTCTGGTGTAAAGAGTGTCTGGTGTCAAAGGTTTCTGGTGGAATTTGCGTTTCGTGTAAAACGGGCTTTGAAAAAGGTGTCTGGTGAAAAACGCGTTTCACGTAAAAGGTGTCTGGTGTGAAAGGTTTGTGGTGTAGAACGTCTTTGGTGTAAAATGTGTTTGGTGTGAGAATTGTTTGGTGACAAAGATGTCTGGTGTAAAATGTCTTTGGCGCAAAAAAGTCTGGTGTAAAAGCTGTCGGGTGTGAAATGTGTCTGGCGTAAAAAGCTTCTGGTGTAAAAAGTGTCTGGTGTAACAAACGTCTGGTGTAAATTGCGTTTAGTGTCAAACGCGTCTTGTGTAAACATGTTTATTGTAAAAGGTGTCTGGCGTGAAAGGTTTTTGGTGTAAAACGTCTCTGGTGTAAAATGTCTTTGGTGTAAAAGGTGTCTGGTGTAAAATGCGTTTGGTGTAAGAGCTGTTTGGTTTAAAAATGTCTGGTGTAAAAAGTGTCCGCTGTAAAATGTGTTTGGTGTGAAAGGTGCTTGGTGTAAAAGCTGACTAGTGTAGGAGATGTTTGGTGTAAAACGTCTTTCGATTAAAATGCGTTTTGTGTAAAAAGATCTAGAAAGGAAGGTTTTTGGAGTAATTTTTTTGGTTAAAAGATGTTTGGTGTGAAAGGCGCTTGGTGTAAAAGCTGACTAGTGTAGGAGATGTTTGGTGTTAAACGTCTCTGGTGAAAAATGTCTTTGGCAAAAAGGGTTTTTGGTGTAGAATGTGTTTGATGTAAAATGTGTCTAGTGTAAAATGCGTTTCATGTAAAACGTGTCTGGTGGGAAACGTTTTTGGTGTAAAACGTCTCTGGTGTAAAACGTCTCTGGTGTAAAATGCGTTTGGTGTAAAAGCCGTTTGGTGTAAGAGTTGTTTGGTGCGCAAAGTGTTTGATGTAAAAGGGGTCTGGTGGGAAATATCACCAGCAGCACCAGCAGCAACGCCAGCACCTTTGATATCGTCGAGCAGCAACTACTCCGGGGCTACTCCGTACCACAAAGTATTACTCCAGTACTACAAAGTGCTATTTCAAAGTATTACCCAGTATCGCAAAGCACCACGCCAGTACTTTTCCGGACTACAAAGTACTACGCCAGTATTTGTCCGTACTACAAATTACTACTCCAGTACTACAAGAATTATTCGAGCGCTACTCCCTACTATTCCGTACTGCAGAGACTACGCCAGTACTTTTCCGTACTACAATGTACTACTCCAGCACTACAAAGTACGACGCCAGAACTATTCCGTACTTCAAAGTACTATTCCATCACTGTTCCGTACTTCAAAGCATTACTCCAGTACTACAAAGTATGATGCCAGCAAAAACTACCCCAGTACTTTTCCGTACTACAATGTACTACTCCAGTTCTTTCCCGTACTACAAAGCACTACTCCAGTTCTATTCTGTACAACAAAGTACTACTCCAGTACCACTCTGTACTACAAACCACTCTGTACTACATAGTACTACGCCAGTACTTTTCCGTACTACAAAGAACTATTCAGTACCACTCTGTACTACAAACCGTACTCTTCCGTACTACAAAGTACTACGCCTAATTTCCGTACTACAAAGTATTACTCCAGTTCTTTCCCGTACTGCAAAGTATTACTCCAGTTCTTTCCGTACTACAAAGAACTACTCCAGTACCACTCTGTACTACAAACCGTACTCTTCCGTACTACAAAGTACTACGCCAATACTACTCCGTACTACAAAGTACTACGCCAGGTCTTTCCCGTACTGCAAAGTATGACTCCAGTTCTTGGCGTACTACAAAGAACTACTCCAGTACCATTCTGTACTACAAACCGTACTCTTCGGTACTACAAAGTACTACGCCAATACTGCTCCGTACTACAAAGTACTACTACTCAAAGTACTACTCCAGTACTATTCTGCTCTACAAAGTACTACTCCAGCGCTATTCTGTTCTACAAAGTACTACTCCAGTACTACTCCTTACTACAAAGTACTACTCCAGGTCTACAAAGAACTATTCCAGCGCTACCGTACTACTCCGTAATACAAAGTACTACGCCAGTACTACTCCGTGCTACAAAGTACTACTCCAGTACTACTTGGTACTACAAAGTACTACTCCAGTACTACTTCGTACTTCCAAGTACTACGCCAGTATTTTTCCGTACTACAAACTACAAAGTATTACTCCAGTACTGCAAAATACTACGCCAGTACTTGTACTACAAAGTACTACTCAGTACTTCTCTGTACTACACAGTTTTACTCCGTACTACGCCACCACCAGCGCCAGCACCAGCACCAGCAGTTTGGAGGCTGCTTCTGTCAGCCCTGCCAGTGTGCATGGGCCCAGAAGAAAGCACAGGAGGAGGTCCTCTAGTTCTTCTCCTTGCCTGCCACTTGTCGAGACTCAACTAAGCCAGCTTTATGTCGCAAATTCCCAGGCCATGCTGTCCAGGTGGCCACTATGCATCGAGGTTTTGCTGTTGCCAAATTCTCTGCCATTGAAAGCCACCCTGCAGAGCAGAGGCAAACAGAAATTCCCAACCTGTTGCTGCAGGTAAAGTTTGTTGGCAAGAAGCCAGCCGCGCGAGTGAAGAAGCGACCTGCAGCTGTCCTTTAGGCAGACAAACCTCCAGCTTCAGAAGCAGCTTCAATGAATTCTGAAGAAAGTTCAGGCTCAGGGGAAAAAAAACTGACCATGGTGGACCTGCACTGTTGACATGGGCTACAGCATCATGACCTGTTGCCATCAGAAAAACAAAGCTTGGGAAGAGACAGCTGTTTCAAATCCGAAATCCTGAAAAATCCCATGCTCAACTCAAAGGCATTCTGGAGAAAGCAAAGGCAAAACTTCTGAAAGGTGAACCTGTAGAGCAGGTCAAACTTTGGGCCAAGGAAGCAGCCCAATAGGTTCAGTTGCATTTGGGCTATCTCTTCGAGCGCCAGGTAAAAGGAAACTGGCCTGACTTGTTTCTAAGCCGTTTTTTTGGGCGGCATGGATTCTCCCATTGAGGAAGTTTTTGTAGCAATGTGTGCCGTCCTAAGGGGGAGTATTGCTAAAGGTCCAGGGTGGACTCTCCTATTGAGGAGGGTTCTCCTGGGTAGTGTTTGAACCTATATGTGGCAGATATAAGCAATACTGCTAAGGGAGAGTGTTGTCGTAGGTGCAGGGTCGTATGAAGAAGAAATTCTTCTAGGCAAAAACAGTTTTCTCAAGAAACTTTTAGAATTGTTTGTTCTAGCAGGAAGCTCTCTTGTTTCAGACCTGTCTTTACCATGGTAATCTGGGACATGTTTTAGCCGCACAGCAACGACTGGCTCGAAAAGAGAAGCAGGAAAATTTGGGTGGACTTGTACTCTGTCGTTTTGACGGGTGCTTCTTCAAGCCGCGAAAGCCCAGTAGAAGAGGGCATCAGGATCTTTTTTTGTTTTTGTGGTTTTAGTGGGGGGTTAGTTGTCACCTTCCTGCCATTCTGAAAAAGCAAAGAATGACAGGACAGCCTTGGGTATGGTGCAGCAGATGCAGCAGCAAATGGCAGCAGCAGATGCAGCTGCTCCAGGCAAATCTTGAACCCATCCTGCACAAGTTCATCTTGATGATTGAGAATGTATCCATTTTGGTGGATGTGGCCAAGAGCCAGGTGATGAAGACACAAGGTCTTCTCCAGTGAATACGTGCTTGCCTGAAATGGCAAAAATGTTGTGGCGCAGCAATGCTTGCAAGGTACTGTTCTCCTGTCTGCCTTGGGTGGAAAAAGATGCGCCTCTGCTAGCTTACCTCCTATTGAGGAGGACCTCCTACTAAGGAGGGCTTATAAGTGAAGTTCTTTTTGTGGACAGGCTTTGTCTCCTAATTGAGGAGGAGACATTGTTTCAGGAATCCTACACAGGAATCAGCTTGCAGCCCTCCATCCAACAGCTACAAGAGTTTGAAAGACCAACTTTTTCTATGGCTTATTTTTTGGACACGCTTTTTTCCAGGTGGTCACGTTGGACGTGGCGGTTTTCTTTGCAAGTGCCAAGGAATCAAAGTCACCAAGCCAGCTCTTGCGCGAGAGTATGTCACTGCAGCAACAACATCTTCAGCCGGGATGATTGTCACCTGTCCAGGCTCTTCCTTCCAAGTATAGCTACCCAGATTTGAATCTTTCTTCACGAGCTCGAACAAAGAAATCAACAATAAGCGGAAGAGCCAACGCAGAAGTTTGACCAAACTTCACCACAGTCCCAGTCAGCATGGTCATTGTGGACCAGGATGACATCTCGCACAGACGCGCGGCCACCATTTGATAGCGAAAGAATGTGGCAGCTGTGACTTGTTTGGCCACATGTATATGCATTTGTTGGTGCAGGAAGCATTGGAGCTTTTTGGAAGCCATGCGCATAGTTTCTAAGCATGGGACCTGAGGTAGAGGCATCTTCAAGCGGTGCAATTGGCCAGACAGAAGCTCCTGGTGCACGGAGTGCTCGTGATGGCTCAAGTTGGTAACGGATGTCGCTACCGAAGTCACTGCTTATGCTTGCGTTCCATTGCCCAGCAAGGCACCAACGTCTTGTGGGTCTCCAAAGAATCCCCGTAGTGGAGGAGCTAGTGGATTCTTTCAGCCTTTGTTTTGAAAAGAAGCAGCCGAAATGGCTTGAAAGCTAGAGTAGCTTATTTAGATATTGTTGCAGCCAAGTTGCTGAACTTCGACAGGAAATTGATCAAAACCATGTGCTCTCCACCGCCATACATGGCAACGTAGCAGCCAATCACATCTATGCTCGTCTTGCACGCTGGGTCGCACGCCTTCACCTTAGGAAAATTTGCGGCGTCCAAGCTCATGCCGTGCTTCATTTGAATGGCAATCTGTGCAGCGCATTCCACTTCTGGTCGCTGTTTGGCGTTCGAGTTGCCGGCGTTCAAGGCTCTTTGGAAGAAATCGGGAAGCAACGGGCACGCCAGCTCCACCGAACTACCACCAGCCACGGCCATCCATCCTCCAAAGCACGTCTGACACCGTCGCTCCTGTCACCTCCTTGTTGAAGTTGCACCTGCTCGCCTGACGGACCATGGCAAGCCGCAGCCACAGCACGTAGCCGCGCACACCGGCGACTGCAACCCACACTAAGGAAACGTTCAGTCGAAGTCACTGGTGCTAAAATTCCTGCATTCTGTTCCACCAGACTCTTGTTCTTCTTCAGCTGATCTTCCCGTCTGTGTACCTCACTAGCTACCTCGAAACATATGGAGTCAGACAAAAGTGGCACACGCAAACCTACTTGCCACCTCTGTTGGCCGGATGTACCAATATCTCTTTGGGTGTGATTGTTTGGCCGTAGGCCAAACCAGCAGACAGCAGTTTTTGAGTGATTTGCTCCACTTTCACCCAAACTGGTTCGTCACTAGCCCGAATCTTCTCCACAGACTCTTTGACCGCCGCGGGAATTGCATCCATGGCTTCGTCTTCTACGTTTGCGCGGTTGCAATCGTTGCACATGCACGTGACATGTTTGGGCAAATATGAACATATATCTTGTTGCGCATGCACATGACATGTTGTGGCCTTTTTAATCATATCTTGTTGCACATGCACGTGACTTCTTTGAAACCTTGGGACATTCGACTACAAATTGAACCATGCAGGCGTCGTGCGAGAAAAGCAACTTCTTTGAATCACGAAACATGGCTTGCCTTTCTCAAACATGTTAACTCCAAGCCTGAAAAAAAAAACCGACCCCTTTGAGCTTGCATATTCATTGCAGTTGTCAACAGCTTGAAAAACAGCCACGAATGGGCTTGAAACCAGCCACGCATAGAGGCTTGCAAGAACACAGCCCCCCAGAGCTTGAAGTGACACAAACATGGTGACGCAAGCGCGTGTTTTGACAAGCAGGATTTATACCTAAGACCAAATTGCCAGAGCATGCGCAGTCAAAGACTTGTGAAACATCAACATGGCTTGCACCTCGCTGTCCAACTCCCTTCATGCACTACTGTAGCATGAAGTCACATTCAACGTCTTCTATATAGGTCCCGTTTCATATAGTGCCTCACTTTGTCGAGGTCCTTTGTGACATGTATGCTGATAACACAAACCCTGAAGTCATTTCCTTCTTTTTGGAACATTGTCTTGCCTCACCATGTGCAATTTTCTCGCTCGGCTAAGCGAAACTTTGCCTTTCCCCCAAGAATCCCCAGGTTAGAAATCAAAACATAGCAGGAAAACTCAAAAGGGATTCTGAAAAATTGAAGCTCACTCCTGTCAAATTGCTACCGGGCCCTGCTGTTAAAAACATGTTTTGCTGGCTGAAAGATTGTGTTCTGCCTGGTAAAAGTAAGAAGCTAAGACATGTTACCTCTTGAGCTAACTTTTAGCTAAGTCTGTATATCTTAGCGTCTAACTTTTAACTTAAACACCTAACATGTTAAGAAGTTAGCTAAAAGTTACAACTTTTATATTTCCAGCAAAACTCTTGTAACATGTTAAGTGCTTTTACTACTAACTAAGGATACACTTAGTATGCCTTTAGTATACACATAGCAAACCTTTAGCTAAGTCTTCTAAGCAGGCTAAACCACTAGCAAAAACCCAGCCCATCTAAGCAAAGTAGTCTCCTTCAAACTGCACACATTCCGAATCATACGGCGTACGGTTGAGTCTCATCGGATCCTTCCGATTGATCATGATCAATTTCTTCTTCAGTCATCTGGTTCTTCCGTCTCATCGGATCATGAAAAGGAGTTGTATTGTTTCTTGACTGCCTGGTTGAGGTGTGTCATAGTCGATGTCAGCATTATCTGCAGGACCTGCCGCTGACGGCGCAAATGAGTGAGGTGTTGTCGTTGGCACTGGAATTGTCGGATCATTTGAACTTGATGCTGTCGGACGTGATCCATCACTCTCTTCTTCCGGTGGCTTCACCACATCTAGTGGATGCGGTGGAACCATTCCAGTGTTCACTGGTGGATCAACAAGTCTCCTTCTTATGGCGCCTGTTGTCTCAGTTGAGAACACAGTCATACTCCAGTTACGAACTTGAAACTTTTTGTAGTGTGGTTACAAAAAGAAAACTCGATGATATGAACCTGGGTTCCATTTAAGAACAACAGAGTCTTCAGGAAGTGCAAACAAGGGATTGACACGACCATAAGTTCCACGAAAAAGACTACAAGATTCAAACTACATCTGTGGAAGTGTCGTCTTTCGAATGTTTTGTAATCCAGGTATCAATGCCACAATGCTCTGATTGGTTGATTCTTCTTGGTTTCACGCTCACTTCAGATCCAACAGGAAGTGCATCTATCATTCTCAAGGTCGACGCAACACTTGGTGTTGAGAACTTCTGTGGAAGAATGTGTCTCAATGGAATCGGAATGTCAGGATTTCTCATGTCCAAATCTCTCAACAACAGTGAATGTTCGTCAAATCTTTCATGCTGCATGCATGCTCCACAGAGCAATCCATTGTCAAAGTCTTCAAGGATATCTTCCAGGAGAAGTTCTTGTGTCTTGTCAGTCACATAGCTTCTTGACAATTCTGGAAAACCTTTCATCAATTCTGCACCAAAATATGAGGGAAGATGTTTCCAGTGTGGATCATGCCAACCTGCTTCATGCTTGAAAACCTTTTTCTTCGTAAGGTTTTCAAACCATGAAATGTCATGACAGTAATCCCCATAGGAAAGATACACTATCATATTTCGGGTCTTATCATCACAATTGCAAAAATTTGAAGACCAACACGTTCCCAAAAAAATCTTGTTCAAGACCTTGTGCCATCCCTTCTGGTCAAGAAATCTTGAGAAATACGATCCTTCAGGACATGCCGCAATTTCTTGTTTCTTTTACATTGCCATGTGGTCACCTCAAGACAAAAATGAGAAATCATCTTACGGGCTGACTGAGGAGATGAATTGTTGATGAAGATTACTTTAGGTCCCATGCTTGTGATCAAGTGGCTGTCCAACCCTTACTCCTTTTTGCGCCAGCATCCAACTATAGTACTATAGCCGGGGCTTCTTCCAAACAACTCTAAAACATCACACTTCTGATCATCATAAGACCAGAAAAGCTTGTTCGCCTAGGCAACCTTCACACAGCAGGTTGTGATCTTCTCTCTTAATTCCTTCTTCATCTTTTATTTCTGCCTTTCCTTCATCCAAGTTAGGACTTCAACCATCATGCCAGTCATCATCCTTGAAATCTTCTTTGATACCAAGAGTAATCATTGTCAAACCAGATCCAAAAAAACATCCTCTAAGGCATCCAGGAATCAGCTCCATCTTTATCACCCTCACCCCAGTAGCCGAAACTGCCGTCTAGATCTCCTTCATCAAACACCAGATCCTGATGGATTCATCTGATGTCTTCACCGTGCAAAACATCTCAATGCAGGTTTCTCGAAGTTCACCTACTCGATGTTGGTCTATTGTCATGTTGATATGTGTGATGATGCTTGTCAAGCTCTGTCTCTGATCTTGTGAATGATCAGCAGCGGGAAAAAACATCAATGCAATCAGATTTGGAGAAAGTGGGAAAAGATCACGATGTGCTTGTTTGTGAAGCCTTATAGCTTCATCATAGACAGCTTGCTGCATTTCATCTGTCCATGGTTCAATCACATGTTGAGCATTTGCTACCTGGAGAGCAGCTTGCGCATTGTTGCGAGCACTCCTTCGAAGTGTAACTTCTGCTTGAATAGCAGGAATTCAGATTTGGTTCTGGACATAGATCCATCCATGATTCCTCAAGTCTTCCACAATCAAAAACCTATTTCTTCTAGAGGTTTTCTTTTAGGTGTCAGTAGGTCTGGGAAAAAGTGGAAAAAACACGGGTCAAGTCGACCTTATGGGGGGTACCCTGTCCGAGCCCAAGAACTGTTCAAAATGAGAATTTTTGATAATACTTTGACCTAAGAAAGTTGGGTTGCTTGTTTTCCAGTTTTGGACGAAAGTTCTTGTACGTACACATCTTAACATGGACCCCCAACAAAGCATATACTGGCACTCTAAAGTTGCAGGATAAAAACGTACTGGGTAAACTTGTCGTTTTCTAGGTGTCTCAAACTCTGCGATGAATTTCCGACCCTATGACAATGGCACTATTTGGTACTATATGGTGGCAAAAGACAATCATGTCATTCCAATCTTTCACATTCCCCATTTTTTTCTGCACTGCCTCTATCTTGCATTGCGAGGATGTCTTCGATCACAAAACGAAGCAATCTAGTTTAGTAATGTGAAATGCAATATAGCATAGCAATGGTAGAGAAATACCAGGTCCTACCCCATATCACAAGTTTATGGGCATTCTTATTTTAAAGTCTTATGGATGGGCTTTCATAAAGCTTTTCATGAAGCATTTGTGCGACCATAGCGAATTTTGAAAACGAGAGATCTTCATCATGCCGCCATCCTACACCTCTTTGAAAAAGCAATTTTTGCCCAGAATTGGCCCCCTGTGGAATGATGATTCTTGGCACCAAAAAGGGTCAACCAGTTGCGGTGCGACAAACTGAAAATCCCTGTGTAAAATTGTGAAGGCCTGTTTTTTTTTTAGGCACACTTAAGAGAGGTCATCATTCTACAAGAACATGCTTGCAGTGGTGAAGCGGGAATTGTAATTCTACAGAGCTGCCATGTGTTCGCATGAAAGCAGCAGCTGTGGTGTCAATTTTTTTTCGAAAGTGGATGAAATACACACAAATTTGAAATTCCAGTGCAAATTGTATCGCATTTCGCCTGATATTGATGTGAAACACGCTACAAATCACAGCTCTTTCGATGGTGACAATGCTATTTCACTATCAGATATTCCATTCAATTCTTGTTCTGTCCTCCCTTTGACTTTGTTGGGGGTATTCAGGGTGGGTGCTGGCATTTCAACCAAGCAGGCCAGAATCGGAAAAGAATGCATGGTATAGGAAAGCGCCACATGGTGGGCTGCAAAGTACCACATGACAGAATTGCATAGTAAGCAACGGATCAAATTAGAAAAATGAAATGATACTGTCCATCAACCTTCACTATCACGATTTTTTGCCGTAAAGTTGATTTTCTGCACTGATAAGTTTACGTATGCAATGACAAGCTTCCCTTTGTTTTGAGATGATCACGACTTGACAAGGTTACATTTCAAAAAATGCTAGTGTCCATCCTATTAACCAAAAAGGTAGAAGTATAGGGTCGGCCATCTACTGGCAGGATTTATGCAGAATATTGTTTCCGAGCCCAAAAATTGTTTAAAATCAGTGGTATTTCCAGGGACCCCCAACAATCGGACCCCTTTATGGTAAGTTTCCCATACTATTTCCATATCTTTAAGGATTCGTTTGCTTTCCCATTTTATTCCCGTATCTTTAGGGATTCGTATGGGATTCGTATGGGAATGGTATGGGAATAGTGTGGGAAACTTACCGCAAAGGGGTCCCATTATTGGGGGTCCCTGAAAATCCCACTGACAAAATGAACGTTTTTACAAAATATTTTTAACAAAGAAAGTTTGGGTGATTGTATTCCCGTTTTGAATTCAAGCGCCTGTACGTAGATATTTCAACGTGGACCCCCAACAAAACATAAAAATCAATTTCTTGTAAAAATTTTCTATTGGGTGTCAGTAGGTCTGGAAAAAATGGAAAAAACACGAGTCAAGTCGACCTTATGGGGGGTACCCTGTCCGAGCCCAAGAACTGTTCAAAATAAGATGTTTTTGATAACACTCTTAACTAAGAAAGTTGGGTTGCTTGTTTTCCAGTTTTGGGACGAAAGTACTTGTACGTACACAGCTTAACATGGACCCCCAACAAAGCATATACTGGCACTCTACTCTGCGATAGAATTTCCGACCCTATGACAATGGCACTATTTGGTACTATATGGTGGCAAAAGACAATCATGTCATTCCCATCTTTCACATTCCCCATTTTTTTCTGCACTGCCTCTATCTTGGCGTTTTTATTAAGGCTTGATGTTAGCATTGCAAGGATGTCTTCGATCACAAAACGAAGCAATCTAGTTTAGTAATGTGAAATGCAATATAGCATGGCAATGGTAGAGAAATACCAGGTCCTACCCCACATCACAAGTTTTTGGGCATTCTTATTTTATAGTCTTATGGATGGGCTTTCATAAAGCTTTTCATGAAGCATTTGTGCGACCATAACGAATTTTGAAAACGAGAGATCTTCATCATGCCGCCATCCTACACCTCTTTGAAAAAGCAATTTTTGCCCAGAATTGGCCCCCTATGGAATGATGATTCCTGGCACCAAAAAGGGTCAACCAGTTGCGGTGCGACAAACTGAAAATCCCTGTGTAAAATTGCGAAGGCCTGTTTTTTTTTAGGCACACTTAAGAGAGGTCATCATTCTTCAAGAACATGCTTGCAGTGGTGAAGCGGGAATTGTAATTCTACAAAGCTGCCATGTGCTCTCTGCCGTGTCAGAGATTTTTTTGAATTTACTTGACACTCATTCACATGGATTCAAATCAATTTGCAGCAAATGATCGCACTAGTGAAGGTTGATGGACAGTATCATTTCATTTTTCTAATTTGATCCGTTGCTTATTATGCAATTCTGTCATGTGGTACTTTGCAGCCTACCATGTGGCGCTTTCCTATACCATGCATTCCTTTCCTATTATGGCCTGCTTGGTTGACGAACGAAGAAATTTATGAAATGCCAGCGCCCGCCCTAAATACCCCCCAACAAAAACGTAGGGACAACCATCTTGAAGATTTGGAGAAGTTTATGAAATGACAAGTTTTCGTATGCAATGCCAAGCTTCCCTGTGTTTTGAGATGATTATGATTTGACAAGGTTACATTCCAAAAAAGATGCTAGTGTCCATCCTATAAACCAAAAAGGTAGAAGTAGGGTCGGCCATCTATTAGCAATATTTGAGATGCCTACCAGTTGTACCGCACGAGGCGGTGGCCGAAGTTTCAAAAAGAGGAACACTATAGGAGAGATTGATTGTTGTGAGTCACGGATGTCAGAGCAAAAACATTGACCAACTGAGTAACTAGCTAACTGACTAATTCACTGATTGACTTACTGACTGACTGACTAGCTACCTGATTAATTGAGTAACTGATTGATTAACTGACGAACAGACTACTTGACTTACTGACTGACTGCCTGACTAACTGACTCATTGATTATCTGACTAATTGATTAACTAACTGACTAACTAACGAACGAACTAACTAACTAACTAATTAACTAATTAACGAACTTCCTGACAAACTAGCTAACTGACTAACTGATTACCTAACTAAGTTGACTAACTAACTGACTAACTGACCAATTGATTGACTACTTGACCAAGTCACGGATTGAGTAACTGACGAACTGACTAATTGACGAACTGAATCACTGTCTAATTCATTGATTCATTAACTGACTAATTGACTAGTTGGCTGATTGATTGACTGACGAACTTGCTAACTGGCTAATTTTTCAACATCTGAACTTCAAAAAGCGCGCCAAAACAGAGGTATTTTGTACATTTTGACTTACACATGTGCTTCTCGCCAAAGCGGCGTGCAATTTTTCGACATCGGAACTTCAAAAAGTGGTCCGATCGATGCTGACGTGTTTGTACATGTTTACTTGAAAATGTGCTTCTCGCCACAGCAGCGCTCAATTTTTCGACATTGGAACTTCAAAAAGTGCTCCGACACCGTCAGTTTTTTAGCATTTTGACTTGGAAATGCGCTCTCGCCACAGCGGCGTGCAATTTTTCGATATCTCAAGTACAAAAAGCCCTTCAGCGCTGACGTGTTTTGTACATTTTTGACTTGAAATGTGCTTTTCACCACAGCACCGTGCAATTCTTCGACATCTCAAGAACATAAAGTGCTCCGACACCGTCAGTTTTTTAGCATTTTGACTTGGAAATGCGCTTCTCGCCACAGCGCCTTGCAATTTTTCGACATCTCAAGTACAAAAAGTGCTTCGGAGCTGACGTTCTTTCTACATTTTGATTTCAAAATGCGCTTCTCGCCACAGCGGCGTGCAATTTTTGATTTCTCCTCTGACCACTTGACTCCGCACCCGCCGCTTTAACGAGCCTATTTTTCGATTGCAGCATTTCGCGACTTCTCTAACATTTGGCGCGGGTGTATCTTCTTTCTTATAACTTTTGTGCTATTGCATCTTCTTTCTGCTGACTTGACTACTCTACTCTGCTTTTCAACTGTCCATATTGTCGGAAGTTAGACTTCTAAACTTCCTTCGATGAAATGAAAATTTATGTCTTGTGTTTGCAAACAATAAAGTGTCTGTACCCAGCCTATTTACCAAAAGGTAGAAACAGGGCCAGTCATCTAAAAGCAGTTGCCCAAGAAGTCATGGACATCCCAAAGTCTAGGGAGTGTCAGTGAACTTTAGTTTTGCTGTAATCAAAGGAAGTTTAGATGAGAAACTTCCGAGTTACGAAGTTTTCAAAAGTGCTAAGAATTCAGTACAGTAACAGTTCAGTACAGTAACGGTTCAGTAAAGTAACAGTTCAGTAAAGTAACAGTTCAGTAAAGGCACACTTCAGTAAAGTAACAGTTCAGTAAAGTCACAGTTCAGTAAAGTAACAGTTCAATAAAGTAACAGTTCAGTATAAAGTAACAGTTCAGTAAAGTCACAGTTCAGTAAAGTCACAGTTCAGTAAAGGCACACTTCAGTAAAGTAACAGTTCAGTAAAGTAACAGTTCAGTAAAGTAACAGTTCAGTAAAGTCACAGTTCAGCAAAGTAACAGTTCAGTAAAGTAACAGATCAGTAAAGTAACAGTTCAGTAAAGTAACAGTTCAGACGAGACGCAGATCAGTGATGACATTCATGTTGTGTGGCAGGAGCAGTATTTGGTGAAGTTGGGGGGTGACTTTTCGTGGCAGGCGCAGCACTTCGTGACATTTTGGGAGATAGCCGGAGCGCGAAATGTTGCACTTTTCAATACAAAATCGTCTCCAAGATCGCAGGGGGAAGGTCTCCGAAGCGGCGGGTGCGATATGACGATTTTATCGTCGGATTATCCTCGAATCGTCTTTCTCTTGGCGGAAGCACTTCAGGGAGTTTCGGCTGAAATCATTTACAATGCCCGGAGCAACTCCTATCACCCTCCAACTTTACCAAATACTGCGCCTGCCACGCAAAATGAAGCTCATGATTGATCCGCCTCACATATGAAACATCATTTACAATGCGCGGAGCAACTCCTACCACCCTCCAACTTGACCAAATATGCCACGCAAAATGAATGTCATGATTGATCCGCGTCACATAAGAAACGTCATTTCCAATGCGCGGAGCAACAAGAGTCACCCTCCAACTTCACCAAGCACTGCGCCTGCCACGCAAAATGAATGTCATGATCCATCCGCGTCACATACGAAACCCCTTCAAACTCACCAAGTACAGCGCCTGCCACGAAATCTGCAAACTCAAGACTTCGTTTCAAAGTCGTAGCGGAATAGTAGTTTGTAGTATTTGGTAGTACTGTAGTACTTTGAAGTACAGATTAGTACTGGACTAGTACTTTGTAGTACTGGGGTAATACTCTGTAATACAGAGTAGTACTGGCGTAGTACTTAGTACAGAGTAGTACTGGCGTAGTACTGGAGTGGTACTTTGTAGTACAGAGTAGTACTGGAGCAGTACGTTAGAGTAGTACTGGAGTAGTACTCTGTAGTACAAAGTAGTACTGGCGTAGTGCTTTGTAGTACTGGAGTAGTACTTTGTAGTGCAGAGTAGTACTTTGAAGTACTGGAGTAGTACTTTGTAGTACTGAGTAGTACTGGAGTAGTACTTTGTAGTACAGAGTAGTGTTGGAGTAGTACGTTGGAGTAGTACTGTGTAGTACAAAGTAGTACTGGCGTAGTGCTTTGTAGTAGCACAGAGCAGCACTGGAGTAGTACTTTGGTAGGTTGTAGTACCGAGTAGTACAGAGTAGTACTGGACTAGTACGTTGTAGTTCTTTGTAGTACACAGTAGTACCGGAGTAGCACTTTGTAGTACAGAGTAGTGCTAACCAGTACTGGCATAGTACTTTGTAGTAAAGAGTAGTACTGGAGCAGTACTTGGTAGTACAGAGTAGTACTGGAGTAGTCCTTTGTAGTACAGTGCAGTTCATTGGACCACCACATCGTCGCACTTTGAACCACACGACGTGACCTCACAACCAGTGGCATCTTAAGCTCATAAAATTCCATCCTATTGCGGGGCACAACAGATAACAGCTGATCACCATGACATCGCAGTGCATCACGTGGCATGACACAACACAAGCACTCACATCGCATCAAATGACGTGACCACTACATCAAATGACATGACATGACATGCCATGTCGCAACTAACCACAGTAGCTCACCCCACGTCACCGCACAACCAACCACATTACTGCATCTCACTCTGCAAGTAATTTCATGACATCAAAACAGGTCACATACCAGCGTGGAGCAGCAGAAAGCTCATTCGCAGCAAAGAAATGGTTTGGGCATGGCGCTGGCCGGTCGCCTTGCACACATTCTATAGGCAAATTCTTTCTTGGCTATATAGTTCTTTTTTCTTCTGAAACTTCCGCCCCCGGCTCGCCCGAAAACTACTTGTATATAATGTTATGACATCTGAAAAATGATGGTATCTCTGGCTGTAAAGCTCATGCATGCCAAGGATAGAAAAGCATTTTTTTTGTCAGATCCCTTTTTTATTGACAGTTTGAGTTGGCCGCCTGTTAGGATGCATTTGTAAATTTCACAGCCATCATTGTGTCATAGTGTTGTTTTAGATGAATGATGGCAATTCCAGTTTTCACCAATTTGAAGACGCCTGCAGCTGCCTAGCCATTTTTAAGGGGTAACTGATCATGTTTTCTCGAGCTAATTTCATAAAACCAGTCAAATCTATTGAGTGCAGATAGATTTCCATTTATTTCCTAGCTCATTTCTTGTAATCTTCAAGCTTTTTTTCCACCTTTTTCATTTTCCTGACCCATTGCTTAAAAAACACATTTCGAAAATACAACCTACTTCCCAAAGGTGATGCTTGTAAAGCGGTGGATGGCCCGTGGTTGTCCTGCGAAAGCCGGGACCAAAGATGGTCACGGATAGCCTTCTGATCACGCCTGTTGCCTAGGAAGGAGGACCAGTACTGCAAGGGATTGAACAATTGTATGAGGGATGCAGGATTTGTAGCAGAATGTAAGGTTCTCATTTTACCAGCGTATACACATACAAAATCAACACAAGTCTTGATAGAATGAGCAAGTCTACGGAACCAGTTTTTATAGCCACCATTTCACGTTATTCATCCAGTTTCCTAGTTGTCAACATTACCATATCGTACCGTCCATCCCTTTGTGCAAGATCTTGATGCTTTATATGTATTTTATGGTGAAAAAAGCTTCCGCCACGCATAGACACAAAAGTTCCCCACCATGGTTGGGGAGAGTAAGACCGGAGACCGGGATCATATGTGTTCAAATCATTTTTTCCTAGGCATAACTCTGCTCCTAGCACAGGAATGTCTGGGCCCTGCAATACGCTGCGCCAAGCTCTGCGAGCGCTTCTCTAGCCTGGTGGACTTGGAGCAACTCCTTCAATAGTTGGCAGGCCCTTCGCAACCCCACACCCAGAAAAAAAATGAAGAACCCTTTGAAGAGGAGGTGGATTTTGGCGAGCAGCCTTGTCTCAGCAACTTTTGGAGACATATATTCTCAGCGCCCGTTATTTAAGGAGCGGCCATGGCAGCCTTGAAATGGCAGCCATCCGCAGCAGCCCGTAAAAGCATCCATCTTCAGCAGCTATCTTCAACAGCCGCGCAAGAGCAGCCATCCTCAGCAATCTCTAAAGAGCAGCTAATTTTAGCAGCCTTGCAAAAGCGGCCATGCTCAGCAATCTCTATGGAGCAGCTATCCTCAGCAACTTTGCAAGAGCAGCCACTGCACATCAACTTGCTGTGGTCGGGGGTGGGTGGTCGGCTAGCTGTGGTCAAGGGTTGGTGGTGAATTAGCTGTTGTCTTTCCCGAGCAGCCAACCTCAGCAGCTCTCAAGAAGCAGCCACTGAACATCAACTTGCTGTGGTGTCGGTGGCCAGCTAGCTGGGGTGAGGGGTTGGCGGTCAGCTAGCTGTTGTCAAGCGTTCGTGCTCAGCTGTTTCTCAGCTACAGGAAATCAACTTGCGGCGGTGGTGAGTGGTAAACATCATCTTGCTGTAAACAGTGGTCGGTGGTCATCTATGGACTAGTTCCTTGAAAGAACCCTTTGGCTGCAATTCGGAAAAAATCTTAGCTTATTGAGACAATTTGCTTGTTTGCTTGTTTATAGTAGAACCACGACCGGCTTAACACCCTTGGGATCTCACCAGCTCAACCCGATTCAACACTATATTGGAATGCGCTCCGACTAGTAAGCCGATGGACCACATAAAACCTGAAGGTGACAATCTGGAGCGGGAAAGAAAGACTTAAAGGAAGATGGTCCATATCTCTTTCACATCCTTCGACCATCTTTCTTTTACATCCTTCAACCGACCCTCAACCAACCAGCCGATTGTACTTCCACCCGGCCCAGGCGCAAGAGAAGATGGAGCCGGATGAGGCTGTGGGCTGAGTAGCCATAATCGTTTTCTTGTGGCAAAGATGTGTTCACATCCCTTACCAAATCTCAATACAGAATCTTTTGACATGACAGGCAGGGGACGATGAGAAGGACGGGCGCAGGATGATGTTCTGAATATTTTTGCAGACGCGCAAAGTCTCAAAAACAAGTGGTGCATTGGTTTATATTGGGCTAAGCTGGTCGTTCTCGATGCACGCAATGGCAAATGTTTTCCAAGATTGATTCAGGCATATTTCAGGTTGGTCTGAATTAGTGCCATTGAGTTGCGCAGGACACTTGGAGCTGGTGGAAGGGGTGCTGTTGGGATTGGGATTCACAGGCGCTGCCAGCTGCCATTTCACGATGTCCGGACGCGGAACAACCACAACGTCTTTACCGGCTTTCGGTTTGTATTTTGCAAACATCTTTCCGGAACAGGAGAAGAGATACATTGAAGTCGAGCAGAGAGACAAGGCTGGTTCAGTTTTCGTGCCGCGCGATTTGTACTTCAATGACTGTAGAGTAGTGCATCTGGGTTCAGGAACTAATCCTCTTCTTTGTGCTGCTGGCCGCATGTCACTTTCAAGAGATCATCTGTGCTTAAATGTTCCTAAAGGGTCATGCTGTTTAGGTCGTGAATTCTGTGAAATCAATTTTGTTTGTTCCCCACCAAAGATTGTAGGGTCTCATTTTCTTGTGATTTTTGTGCTCCGCAGGACGCGTCGCGTTAGCGCTCGTCACACCAATCAAATTCAACATTGCATGTGCTGCGTGTCCACTTCCGAAATGAGGAAGCGCTCACACAAGCAAGCGCGTGGAATCCATTTCAAGGCAAGTCAACTTGCTATCAAATGTGGAAGGCTCAAGCTACATGTTCTGGCATGAAGCTGAAGCACAAAAAGGTTGTTCCACTGCATGTGCTTGATTGCCAGATAGTTTGACTGGCAGCAAGGCAGTTGGAGTCAGTTCAACTTAGCCTCAGTCTCCCTTGTTGTTTCGTCTACAAACAACGCTCCTTATCCGACCGCGTGCCGCGCATGGATAGGTGGCGTGTGGATATGTGGCAAGCCGCTTTGCAGAGGCGGGGAGAAATCTGGTCAATTGCGGGAAGGTTGGAGTGCCCTTCTAAATGGTGGAGGCAATGAAGGGTAACGAAGAAGAAACCAGGTTCCAAAAGTTTCGAATTCTTTTCGTTCCAGGCGCGTTTTGGGCGGCCATTCAAATTTCAAAACCAGCCAGCCAGCCAGTCGCCCACCCACCCTCCAGCCCAACTAGGCCCACCGCCAGCCAGCCACATCTGCCAGCCATGGATAGCCAGCCAGTCAGCTAGCGATGCATATTGATTCGATTCAAAAATTCTTTCAAAGAGGAATTAGATAGCAAGACAGGATTGACTAAAAATGAAAAGCGTTGATAAAAAGGCAATCAATCAAAAAGATCAAAAACGCTTTCTTTCATCAAAAAAAGATTCAAAAAAGAGGTCCTTTGATTAAAATGGCTCCGTTTTTAAGAATTGGGTTTTGATTAAGAACAAGGTTCTGGTTGAAAACGACATTGTTGTTAAAAAAGACCTTGCTTAATAAACCAAGAAACCTTTGATTCAATAAGACTCCTTTGATTAACAGGACTTTCATTAAGAAGAAGACTTGGAAAAAGAAGCAAAAACTTGAATAAACAAGACTTTGGTTAAGAAAGGGTTTAATCCAAAAAGTCTTTGGTCGCAAAGAAAGCCTTTGATTGAACAAGAAGAGTTTGATAAAATACATTTTTATTGAAAAGGACTCCTTTGAATAAACAAAGGACTGTGATTCAAAAAGAAGACCTCGATCGAAGAAACACTTTTGATCAAAAACGGT
>DF243717.1:8735-35500 GCA_000507305.1 Breviolum minutum Mf 1.05b.01 | reverse complement strand
CTACTACTACTAGGACTACTACTACTAGGACTACTACTACTAGGACTACTACTTCTAGGACTACTACTACTAGGACTACTACTACTAGGACTACTACTACTACTACTACTACTACTACTACTACTACTACTACTACTACTACTACTACTACTACTACTACTAGGACTACTACTACTAGGACTACTGCTACTAGGACTACTACTACTAGGACTACTACTACTAGGACTACTGCTACTAGGACTACTACTACTAGGACTACTCTTACTCTGGCTGCCCAAAAGTTCGTATATCGGAAGTTTGCCACTAAACTTCCTTTGATAAGAGCCCCTGCTCAAGTAAAACGTGCCATCAGCATCCGTCTATTCTAGTTTCTCCCTACATTCAGGATCGGGAAGCTTATGATAAGGTCTCAAATTCACGCATGTCTGGTTTCATACACCGCCCGTCACTGGACTCGTGCAACGAGGTGCCATTTGGAGATTGCTTCCAAGATGAACTGCTTGTCAAAATCGTTTGCACAAGAGACGGTACTAACATCGAATTTGGCTAAGTCCTTGAGCATCTGCTCCTGCTCCAGATAGCTCCTTCTGATCCCATGAATCCCAGGGCCAAACGTGATAAAGCAAACGGCCATGGGTATGATCGTCAACCAGGCCCAGTTTGCACTCACTATGAAGGTAAAATATGCGCACATAAAGGCAAAGGTCAAAGGCCATATGAGCAGGAAGTCCCGCTCCAGGAATAGTGGTTGAAAGGTTAGCCGTCCTGGGCTGCATGAGCACAAGCCAGGCAAAACGGCCAACTGTTTGCACAGTCTTTTCTGCCGTACTTGACATATTTACAAGTGGTTCTCCCCATCCCGTGACTAGAACATCTTAAAATCCGAAGCCCAATAAATTTGACATTGGGAACTTTAAAACAATACAAATCTTGCTTAGGAGCAAACAAAAAGAAAAAAGCGGATCTAGCAACTCCGGGTAAGTATCCAATTGGATTGGCCCTTCTGAATGCTGCAATTTCGAAAATGCACCAGAGTCCTGGCTATGATGCGGACACAATGGCTCTTGATCGACACCCTTTCCAAAAAGACAAACTTAATTTAAGCTCGTCTTAAAGTCTTAAAGCAATCACACTAGTACCATTTCGTGTATGTAAGGTCGGCCCCAAATAATGTGCTACTTGTTACACACGTCACATCATACTGACGCGTAAAAATTGCAACTCACCCTAGGTTTGATCGTTGCGATGGTGATCCAAACAGAAGCCCGGCTTCACAACGTTCGTGACTGCGGTGACCAAAAGAAGCAAACAAATATTCATCATCTGAACCCCGCAAGCCAGCGACCTGCCACCCTGATACATTCTGATTGTCTGAAGCGCAGCTTGAAATCCTTACCACAACTGCTTACAGATATATATATATATAATACATACAAAACCATATAATGTGTTCGATATGCCCCAATCGAACGGCATGGCAGGTGTCCCACACAAAGTTCAGGTGAGGATCTTGATAGATAGGGTGGGCTCCACAGAATGCGCATTTCCTTGGTGACTGCCAGGAACCCTCCGATGCCATAGATGCCTCTCTCTCGCTGTGCTGGATCCTGATGGTCCCCTTTTCGGGGCGTTGTGGAGCGTGAAACCACATGACAGTGCGATTTGTTTGGCGTTGGACAATTCATTGAAGGTCCGGGTGTAAAAACGGCTGCGCAGCTCACCAAACCCAAAGAAATCCCAAACACTTGGTCCGTGCATCAAGGCTTTTGGAACTCTTCGGGGGGGCTTATGGTAATTAAAGACCGTTGGACGTTACAGCAAAAAGGCCAAGCTGGGGCCGTCAACCAGTCAGGGTGGGAGAAGTCTTCTGAACAAAGGCAGTTGGTCAAACAATTGATTGGCAATATGTAACAAGAAGCAATGGCCAAGCAATGCAGCTACAATGTGGTCTAGCCGGGTGCATTTTCAAATTGTTCTTCCTGTTGTGTGCTTATGATGAGGCCAAGCAATGCCAAGCCATCTCACTTGACTCTGATTTGGACTCACAGGGGGAAGGCATGCTGTGAGGACCAAAAATTGAATACATGTAAAACCATCAATGCAAAGACATCTGCGAAGCATCACACACCAAAACACCAACACGAAGCAAAATGCATCCCAGGCTCGACTTGTTGTATACAAGCCGCATCATAAAAGCAGGAGGAATTTGCAAGGAGGGAAGCCCAAAGTGGCGCAGAATGTAGAGAGCAGTGAAGAACCACAGAAGACGCCACCGCAGTCTGGCCCTGGGGGAGAATCTGTTTTCAGGACCCTGACCCTGCATCTTGCTACCTCCATATTTCAACTTGTTTTCGGCTTCCACTTCAGGCTTTGCTGGCTGTGGTACTATAGTATACAACAGTTTTCTTGGCCGTATCGTTGCACATCTCACCTTCTCCTCACCCCCGTCTGAGAGCTAAGCTACCAACGAGCTTAAAAAACCAAAAGAGCATGTCACAGCATGTCCTTCCCTCCCCCTCATTGGTCCTGATAGTCTGCCCAGGAAAGCCAGAACACGAATGGCATTGGCAAAACATCCACCTGATATAACAGAGAAACTACCACCACGGAGAGAAACCACGCGGAGAGTGCGACATGCCAGAAAGTGCTCAGCAGCACGGACAAATACTTCCGATACCCGGGTGTCCACCAGGTATGTGAGAAGAAGATGTCGAGCTCTTCCTTGGAAATGATACGAGATAAGTCTTTATATACTAACGTATGCGCTTAAAAACAAAGGGCTTTAGTCGTGCGTGTTGATTTATTGTCTTGGATTGCATGGAAGGTGCCGCAATGTTTTTCAGATTTGTAAAGACGGCACTTTGAACAAATCCCGAAAACCGAACTGTAATGGTTGTGAATGGCGGCCTTATACAATAACCTTCTCTTTTACTGAATTTGGAGCTGACATTGGCGCGTTAGAAAAACAAGCTGCGCTTTTCTTCGACTTGCCAAACAGATTGAGCAATTGCTGTTCGTTCATCTTGTTAGGACGTAGCCGCCACAACCATCCAAACCTTCTCAGAGTTGATGAAAGAGATACCTGAATTTGATCCCAGCGAGAAACTGTACTGTTTGTGGCTGGTTGCTCCAAAAAATTCCAAAAGAATACCAAACAATCAGGGCTTGCTTAATTGCTGTTTGAAACTGTTTTTTTGGTTCCGGGCCAGGGGTGAATGACCTCGACTGACTGATCGGCTCCTACCAAGCACCGATGGATCAAGTGTGGCCGAAACGACAAAGTGCCAACCTGAGATTTTCGAAAATATAACCTTCTATCTTCTCCCATGTTGTCCTATTCTGCCAACTTGATCTTCAAAATCCCTAATCACAAGTCCAAGAATGGAAATTGGTCTCAAAACCGATTCAAGAATGGGTGGTGCAACACTGCGAAGGTTCATTGCTTTACGTAATTGCAGGCGCATGCCTAACTCACCCCCTGCCAAACACATCCAGGGTGCAGATCTCAAGACAGCAGAGTCAACCACCAATTGACCGCCCTGTTCCAGTCGGCTGATTCTGCCCCGGGGCTCTCGGTGTACAGCCAAAGACTCCGTTGGAAGTCGGGCCAGTCTGGCACTGTTCTCTAGTTGCTTCGATAATGTTGCCTGCATTAGTGTAAAAACAAGTGAAGCATGTTCTGATGTGAGGGTGGAATGTTTTCAAATGATCCAAACTGCGCAAACAGTAGATAAGAGTATGAACCTCCAACTGGTGGAACAGAAAACGGGCCTCGTCCAAGTTGGCAGGGCTGCGGTCCGAATCCAAGTCGCCATAAAACGAACCATTATCCTCTTGGAAAGCAAAGCTAGGTGGTACGTGGTGGATTTTGGCTTCGGTGTCTGCATCAGTCCCCTGAGAGCAGCATGGCCCATCTTCTTTGCAAATCTGCAAGCCCATCAGCCGAAGTGCCAAAGGTGAAACTGATGTTCAAAACAGGCGAACAAAGGTTGCAAATAAATCACTTGTGTGCAATGCTGCGGTGAAATACATGTAAAGCCTTTGAATTTAAATCAGTACAATCGATCGCAATACCGAAGCTTACACCAAACGAGGTGTTTAAATGTGTTCATCTTACATGTTGCGAATCGCCTCTATAGGCAAAATATCTAAAGTTGCCAGCCCTGTATTTTTCCTGTTGGCACAACCCACAAGATGCAAATACGGAACGTAGTCATAGCATGCTGACAACACGGGCCAACCAACGATACATAAAAGCAAAGCAACCCATTTACTCTGCAAATTAAGCCGTCCTAGACTCTAAACGGAAAGCCACTCTTGGGAACAAAACTGAAAGTCCCTTTCGGCTTTAGGATCTTAAGGTTTGTGCGGTTTTTAAATCTATCAAATCTTTTTTCCGGGGAATATGTCGATTATCGATTCCTAAACATAAATCATTCTTTATCATTTTTTCAGAGTGAATATTCTCGTTCAATCAACTTTAGGGAAAAAAGGCACTGTCTCCCATGTTTGTTTCCGCCGTACATACCTTGAGGTGCCAAGGCATTGGCTGGACTAATCGCCCCAGCCTTCCCTGTTTTCTGATGTGTCTCTGGAAGACCCTTTGCTTCCAGTTAAGGTGGCTTTCTTTCCATGTGCCAGTATCACCCCGGTCCACACCTTGTCCAGCACGGCACCTTGTAAGGCCTTGGAGTGTCAGCAAGGTCACAACATCTCAACATCTTTCCATTTTACATGCTTCACCATGGTGTAAACTTGGCATCCCCGAGAATGGTTGTACAATGTATGCAAAGGTGTTTGATAGCTTCCCGTGCAGCTTGTAGAAAGGAAGGTTTTTTGCTGGGTGATTGTTGAAACCCACAAGATGTGTTAAATCAATAAAAAATTAGCTTCACAAATACGTCAGGCTATCAAGTAGACATGCATCATTGCGAACTCGAACTCAGAAAGGCCATTAAGAACCCAACTCCCAAGATCATCTCGCGCTGGAAGAGGACGAACCAAAAAGGCCACAAACGTGAAGTTGGGGTTTGGTAGGGGGAAGGTGTATATATATATATGCATGACTAGTACAGACCAAGATCTCACAAAGACATTATATATAGATATACATTATGTACATCTATTATATATATCTTTTCAGTGTTTCATGAAATCCTGCTATCATGCTTTTAGTCTTGGAAACCAGGATTTTCTCACATCCACTTTTTCATAGGACATGGAAGAGCAAGGGAACATTTAAAGAGCAAGAAAATGAGTACCTCAAAGAGTTTCGGCCAAAAGAGGACTTCTTGAGAATCTTGGTTCATGCAGCTGGGATGGAAGCAAGATGCAATAATAAAGGAATGTATTCAAAATACATCAAAATACCTTTCTGAATCGACTTACACAGACGAGAAGCAAACCTGCATGAATCGACCCCCAAGAGCCGCGGCTTTTCAGGCGAGATGCAAGCAAAGAGATCCCAAGAGGTGCTTGGTTTGGCGCTGGAATGTCTATCGAGTCTATAGGCTACGTGGTCACTAAAGTATCGCTCCATGAGATAGGCTTCTTTGATTTCATTCAGGATGTATCATCATTCGCTGCTTGTGACGAAGATGCTGCTTAACTTTCGTGGTCCGCTGCTGCAAACCCCAGCGACTTGAACCCAGCAATCTCCATTCAGTCGCTTGTAGCAATGTCATATTTCTGTTGTGAAATCCTGGTAATGCAGCATGCTGAGCTCATTCTTGCCACAAACTGGAACATCAACCAAAGTGGTTCGTCACACAGCAGCATCGGCAACCAAGACTCTTCCTGAAAAGACACTCTTCATTGATCTGATCTTTGGCAAGCTTGGAAACTCTGAAGCAAATGGTTCCCTCACCGTGGTCACTGGCTGACACCTGCATTTGTGCCCTTTCTTCAGTGCTGGCGATTTACAGTATGTGATCTGATTGCTTCGCAAATGCTCGGGCAAGACATTGAACTCGAGCAAGTGTCTGTTCTTCCAGCAATATGCTTAGGGGCAGGGTTGCTAGATGAACGTAATAAACCTTCAGTTGGGGAAATAATTCAGTCTTTCAGTAGTGGCAAATAAAACAGGAAGCTCTTTGGCAAAACTGCTTGGGTGAATGAGTCCTTCACATCAGTCAAAGAGGAACTTGGTTATTGCAACTGTTGGACTCATCTTAGGAGGAAGCCAAAAGATTTCCTTGTCATTGCACGTATTTGCAAATCGTAGCGGCATTTGATAAGAAGTTGGTAGGAAACACGACATGTCTATATCAACTGCATTGATAACCATCAATTGGCTTGGCGGAAGCCTGTCACGCAGCGGCATCAGCAACCAAGACTTTTCTTGACACATGGTTTCATGTGTCCGGAAAACTCCAACTTTTGAGCTCTCAACATTGCACATTGTGAAGGAGACACTCTTCATCGATCTGACCTTTTAACGAGGATGAAAATTGTCGAGAGAATGGTTCTCTCACAGTGGTCATCGCGTGACACATGCATGTGTCCTCCCTGTTTGGTAGTGGTGATTGATGTGAACTGGATTGCTGCACGAATGTCCTATTCCTTGGCAACACTGGCAAGACATTGAATTAGGGCAAGTGTTTGTTCTTCCAGGATAGCAAGAGTTGTGCAAAGCTCTGCTCATTCTCGAACCGGAAAAGGCAACCTGGTTCTCGAACAAGAAAAGGCTCAAAACTGGAACATGCAAGGGAATTCCTGGTAACGCAAGGATTCCTGGAAGCCGTCAAACAAAAGCATCAGCAACCAAGAATCTTCTTGACACAAGGTTTGCGCGGCTTTCTCGGTCAACACTCCAAAGGAGACACTCTTCATTGATCTGACCCTTTGCAACAATGGAAAGTGGGAAGAGAATGCCTCTCTCACAATGGTCACTGGTTGACACCTGCATTTGTGCCCTTGTGATCGATATGAACTGGATTGCTGCCTGAAGGCCCACATCAATTGGCAAGACTGGCAAGACATTGAACTAGCACAAGTGATAAAGGTCCTTATATTCTTCCAGCATGGCGACGCTTGTTCAATGCTCTGCTCTTTCTTGCTCGGAACTGGAACAGGCAACGTGATTTGTGATAAATACAGGATTCGTGACAAATACGCAATTCCTGGAAGCCGTCACACAACAGCATCAGCAACCAAGAAAAGTTCTTGACGCAAGGTCTGAGGTGTCTGCCAAAGTCCAGCTTTCTCAGCTTTCAACATTGAGAAGGAGACACTCTTCAGTGATAAACTGCGAAGAGAACGGTTTTCTCGCAGCGGTCACTGGCTGACACCTGCATGTTTTGCCTGGAACTGGAACAGGAAACATGATTCCTGGTAACAACAGGATTCCTCGAAGCCTCAAACAACAGCATCAGCAACAAACACAGGTCTGAGGTGTCTGCCAGAGTCCAGCGTTCTCTGCTTTCAACATTGCGAAGGAGACACTCTTCATTGATCTGCACTTTGGTGAGAATTGAAACTGTAAAGAGNACTGGGAAGAGAATGGTTCTCTCACAGTGGTCACTGGCTGACACCTGTATGTCTGCCCTTTCTTCAGTACTGGTGATCTATATGAACTGGATTGCTGCACGAAGGCCACATCAATTGGCAAGACTGGCAAGACATTGAACTAGCACAGGTGCTTGTATTCTTCCGGCATGGCAATAATTGTTCAATGCTCTGCTCTTTCTTGCTCGGAACTGGAACAGGCAACGTGATTTGTGATAAATACAGGATTCGTGACAAATACGCAATTCCTGGAAGCCGTCACACAACAGCATCAGCAACCAAGAAAAGTTCTTGACGCAAGGTCTGAGGTGTCTGCCAAAGTCCAGCTTTCTCAGCTTTCAACATTGTGAAGGAGACACTCTTCATTGATAAACTGCGAAGAGAACGGTTTTCTCGCAGCGGTCACTGGCTGACACCTGCATGTTTTGCCTGGAACTGGAACAGGAAACATGATTCCTGGTAACAACAGGATTCCTCGAAGCCTCAAACAACAGCATCAGCAACAAACACAGGTCTGAGGTGTCTGCCAGAGTCCAGCGTTCTCTGCTTTCAACATTGCGAAGGAGACACTCTTCATTGATCTGCACTTTGGTGAGAATTGAAACTGTAAAGAGAATGGTTCTCTCACAGTGACTGGCTGACACCTGCATATGTGCCCTCTCTTCGGTACTGGTGATCGATATGAACTGGATTGCTGCCTGAAGGCCCACATCAATTGGCAAGACTGGCAAGACATTGAACTAGCACAAATGATACAGGTGCTTATATTCTTCCAGCATGTCGAAAATTGTTCAGTGCTCTGCTCATTCTTGCTCGGAACCGAAACAGGCAACGTGATTCCTGGTAGCAACCGTTTTCCTGGAAGCCGTCACACACAGCAGCATGAGCAACTAAGGCTCTCCCCAAAAGAAGGTCTGAGGTGTCTGCCAAACTGAATTTTTCTCAGCTTTCGACATTGCGAAGGAGACACCCTTCATTGATCTGACTTTTTGACAAGGATGGAAAGTGTGAAGATAAATGTTCTCTCAGCGTGGCCACTGGCTGGCACCTGCATGTCTGCCCTTTCTTCAGTTTATACTGGTGATCGATATAAAATGCATTGCTGCATGAGCGCCAAATCAACTTGAAAGACTGGCAAGGCATTAAAGTAGCACAAGTGATACAAGTGCTTATATTCTTCCTGCATGGCAAAATTGTTCAATGCTCCACACACTCTTGCTTGAACCGGAACAGGCAGCGTGATTCCTGCTAGCAACGGGATTCCTGGAAGCCGTCACACACACACCAGCATCAGCAAGGTCCGTGGTGTCTGCCAAACTCAAGGTTTTTCAGCTCTCGTTGCGAAGGAGACACTCTTCATTGTTCTGACCCCTTGCGGACAAGGAAATTGTGGAGAGAATGGTTCTATTACAGTGGTCACTGGCTGACACCTGCATGTCTGCCCTCTCTTCGGTACTGGTGATTGATATGAACTGGATTGCTGCGCGAACGCCCCATCAATTGGCAAGACCGGCACGACATTGAACTAGCACAAGTGATACAAGTGCTTATATTCTTCCAGCATGGCACCAATTGTTCAATCCTCTGCTCGTTCTTGCTCTGAACTGTAACAGGCAACATGATTCCTGCTACCGACTGATTTTTTGGAATCCGTAACAGGGCAGCATCAGCAACCAAAGAATCTTCTTCTGACAAAGGGTGAGGTTTCTGGAAAAACTCGGGCTTTGTCAGCTCTTCATTGCTCTGACCCTTCGCGAATGGACAGAATTGTTCTCTCACAGTGGTCACTCCTTGACACCCGCGAGTGTCCCCTCTCTTTGGTAATGGTGCTTGATATGAACTGGATTGCTACACGAATGCCCCATCAACTGGCAAGACTGGCAAGACATTGAACTAGCACAAGTGATACAGGTGCTTACATTCTTCGAGCACGGCAAAATTTGTTCAATGCTCTGCTCATTCTTGCCCGGAACTGGAACAGGCAATATGATTCTTGGAAGCCTTAACACAGCATCGTCCGCAACCAAGGAATCTTCTTCACGCAAAGGTTGAGATTCCTGAAAAACTTGAGCTTTTTCAGCTCTCAATATTGCGAAGGAGACACTCTTCATAGTTGTGACCCTTTGCCAGGATGGAACCTGTGGAGAGAATGGTCCTCTCACAGCGGTCACTGGCTGACAATGGCTGACACCTGCATGTGTGCGTGTGCTATCGTGTGCTCTCTGTTCGGTGCTGGTGACTGGTGTGAAACGAGCACTTGTGCTGCTTACCTTCTTCTACTATAGCAAAAGCTGTTCAATGGAACAGGCAACATGATTCTTGGTTTCGACAGAATGCCCGGAAGCCGTCACACAGCAGCAGCAACAAAACAGTCTTCCCAAAACAAGGTCTGAGGCGTCTGCCATGCTTGCCCAGCTTTCAACATTGCGAAGGAAACACCCTTCATTGATCTGACTTCTTGACGAGAATGAACACTGTGAAAAGACTGGTTCTCTCACAGTGATCACTGGCTGACACCTGCACGTGTACCCTTTCTTCAGTACTGGTGATCGATACGAATTGGATTGCTGCATGACTGCCACATCAACTGGCAAGACTGGCAAGACATTAAACTAGCACAAGTGATACAGGTGCTTGTATTCTTCCTGCATGGCAACAATTGTTCAATGCTCTGCAATTGTTCAATGCTCTGCTCACTCTTGCTTGAACCGGGACAGGCAGCGTGATTCCTGGTAGCAACCGTTTTCCTGGAAGCCATCGCACACAGCAGCAGCAACAAAACAATGTTCCCAAAACAATGTCTGAGGTGTCTGCCAAACTCAAGCTTTGTCAGCTTTCAACATTGCGGCGAAGACACTCTTTTGGCGAGGAAGGAAACTGGGAAGAGAATTGTTCTTTCACGGTGGTCACTGGTTGACAATGTATTCCCTTTCTTCGGTGCTGGTGAACGATATGAACTGGATTGCTGCATGACTGCCACATCAATTGGCAAGACTGACAAGACATTAAACTAGGACAAGAGTTGTTCAATGCTCTGCTCATTCTTGCTCGGAACTGGAACAGGCAACTTGATTTCTGGTAGCAACAGGATTCCTGGAAGCCGTCACAGGGAAAAATCAGCAACTAAAGGCTCTTCCCAACACAAGGCCTGAGGTGTCTGCCGAACTCAAGCTTTCTCAGCTTTCAACATTGCAGAGGAGAAACTCTTCATTGATCTGATCTTTGGCGAGGATGAAAAGTGTGAAGACGAAAATTCTCTCACAGCGGTCATTGGCTGACACCTGCATGTGTGCCTGTGCTCTCTGTTCGGTGCTAGTGTTTGATGTGAACTGACTCCTTGCATGACTGCCACATCAATTTGCAAGACTGGCAAAACATTGAACTAGCACAACTCATATTCTTCCCTGGAACGGGCAACCTGATTTCTGGTAGCAACAGGATTCCTGGAAGCCGTCAAACAGCAGCATCAGCAACTAAGGCTCTTCCCAGCACAAGGTCCGAGGTGTCTGGCAAATTCAACCTTTCTCAGCTTTCAACATTGCAAAGAAGACTCTCTCCTTTGATCTGACCTTGTAGAAAGTATGGAAACTGGGAAGGGAATGATCACTGGCTGACACCTGCATGTGCGCGTTCTCTCTGTTCAGTGCTGGTGATTGATGTGAACTGACCCCCTGCATGAACACCACATCAATTGGCAAGACTGTTCAGTAGTTGAACTAGCACAAGTGCTTGTATGCTTCCAGCATGGCGAAAGTTGTTCAAGGCTCTGCTCATTCTTGCTCGGAACCGGAACAGGCAACGTGCTTCTTGATCAATACAGCAGCATCAGCAACCAAGGCTCCTTCCAAAACAAGCTCTGCCCTTTCTTCGGTACTGTTGATCGATATGAACTGGAATGCTGCATAACTGCCACATCAATTTGCAAGACTGGCAAGACATTGAACTAGCACAACTGCTCATATTCTTCCAGCATGGCACGAATTGCTCAATGCTCTGCTCATTCTTGCTCGGAACTGAAACAGGCAAACTGATTTCTGGTAGCAACAGGATTCCTGGAAGCCGTCACAGAGCAGCATCAGGAACCAAAATCTTCCCAAAACAAGCTCTCAGCTTTCAAGATTGTGAAGGAGCCGCTCTTCATTGATCTGATCTCTGGCGAGGATGGAAACTGGGAAGAGAATGGTTCTCTCACAGTGTTCACTGGCTGACACCTGCATGTGTGCGCGTGCTCTCTGTTCGGCAAGACTGGCAAGACATTGAACTAGCACAAATGCTCATATTCTTCCAGCATGGCACAAATTGTTCAATGCTCTGCTCATTCTTGCTCGGAACTGCAACAGGCAACCTGATTTCTGGTAGCAACAGGATTCCTGGAAGCCGTCGCGCGTCACAACCAGCAAAACAATCTTCCCAACACAAAGTCTGAGGTGTCTGCCGAATTCCATCTTTCTCAGCTTTCAACATTGCGGCGAAGACACTCTTTTGGCGAGGAAGGAAACTGGGAAGAGAATGGTTCTTTCACAGTAGTCACTGGCTGACACCTGCACGTGTACACTTTCTTCAGTGCTGGTGATCGATACGAATTGGATTGCTGCATGACTGCCACATCAATTGGCAAGACTGGCAAGGCATGGAACTAGCACAAGTGCTTGTTCTTCTAGCATGGCAAAAGTTGTTCAACGCTCTGCTCTTTTTTGCTCTGAAGTGGAACAGGCAACCAGATTTCTGGTAGCAACAGGATTCCTGGAAGCCGTCGCACGTCACAATCAGCAAAACAATCTTCCCAACACAAGGTTTGAGGTGTCTGCCAAGCTCAAGCTTGCTCGGCTTTCAACATTGCAGAGGAGAAACTCTTCATTGATCTGATCTTTGGCGAGGAAGGAAAGTGTGAAGACGATGATTCCCTCACAGCGGCCACTGGCTGACACCCGCACGTGTACCCTTTCTTCACTACTACTAGTGATCGATACGAATTGGATTGCTGCATGAACGCCCAATCAATTGGCAAGACTTTCCACACATTGAACTAGCACAAGTGTGTATATGCTTCCGGCATGTCAAAACTTGTTCAATGCTCTGCTCATTCTTGCTCGGAAGTGGAACAGGCAAACTGATTCCTGGTAGCAACCGTTTTCCTGGAAGCCATCACACAGCAGCAGCAACAAAACAATCTTCCCAAAACAGGGTCTGAGGTGTCTGCCAAACTCAACCAGTCTCAGCTTTCAACATTCCGAAGGAGACACTGTTGATTAATCTGTCCTATTGACGACGATGGCAACTGGGAAGAGGATGGTTCTCTCACAGCGGTCACTGGCTGACACCTGCACGTGCTCCCTTTCTTGAGTACTGGTGATCGATACGAATTGGAAAGCTGCATGACTGCCACATCAATTTGCAAGACTGGCAAGACATTGAACTAGCACAAGTGATAAAGGTCCTTATATTCTTCCAGCATGGCACAAACTGTTCAATGCTCTGCTCATTCTTGCTCGGAACTGCAACAGGCAACCTGATTTCTGGTAGCAACAGGATTCCTGGAAGCCGTCGCACGTCAAAACCAGCAAAACAATCTTCCCAACACGAGGTTTGAGGTGTCTGCCAAGCTCAAGCTTGCTCGGCTTTCAACATTGCAGAGGAGAAACTCTTCATTGATCTGATCTTTGGCGAGGATGAAAAGTGTGAAGACGAAAATTCTCTCACAGCGGTCACTGGCTGACACCTGCAGGTGTTCCCTTTCTTCGGTATTGGTGATCGATACGAACTGGATTGCTGCATTAACGCCACATCAATTTGCAAGACTGGCAGGACATTGAACTAGCACAAGTGTATGTTCTTCCGGCGAAGCACCAATTGTTTCATGCTCTGCTTATTCTTGCTCGGAACCGGAACGGGCAACATGATTCCTCATAGCGACAAAATTCTGGAAACCGTCACACGGCAGCATCAGCAACTAAGCCACTTCCCAACACAAGGTTTGAGGTGTCTGCCAAGCTCAAGCTTGCTCGGCTTTCAACATTGCAGAGGAGAAACTCTTCATTGATCTGATCTTTGGCAAGGAAGGAAAGTGTGAAGACGATGATTCTCTCACAGCGGCCACTGGCTGACACCTGCACGTGTACCCTTTCTTCAGCACTGGTGATCGATACGAATTGGATTGCTGCATGAACACCCCATCAATGGGCAAGATTCTCCAGACATTGAACTAGCACAGGTGTGTATATGCTCATATTCTTCCAGCATGGCACAAATTGTTCAATGCTCTGCTCATTCTTGCTCTGAACTGCAACAGGCAACATGATTCCTGGAAGCAACCGTGTTCCTGGAAGCCGTCTCACAGCAGAGGCAACAAAACACTCTTCCCAACACAAGGTCTGAGGTGTCTGCCAAGCTCAAGCTTGTGTCTTTCAACATTCCAGAGGAGAAATTCTTCATTGATCTGATCTCTGACGAGTATGGAAACTGGGAAGAGGATGGTTCTCTCACAGTGGTCACTGGCTGACACCCGCATGTGTTCCCTTTCTTCAGTACTTGTGATCGATATGAACTGGATCGCCGCATGAACGCCCACATCAATTGGCAAGACTGGCAAGGCATTGAACTAGCACAGGTGCTTGTATTCTTCCGGCACGACAAAAGATGTTCAATGCTCTGCTCATTCTTGCTCGGAAGCGGAACAGGCAACATGATTCCCGGTAGCGACAGGATTCCTGGAAACCGTAACACAGCAGCATCAGAAACCAAGGAATCTTCTTCACACAAGTCTGAGGTGTCTGCCAAGCTCAACCAGTCTCAGCTTTCAACATTCCGAAGGAGACACTCTTCATTGATCTGACCCTTTGCGAGGATGGAACTTGGCAAGAGAATGGTTGTCTCACAGTGATCACTGGCTGACACCCGCATGTGTTCCCTTTCTTCAGTACTGGTGATCGATACGAACTGGATTGCTGCATGAACACCCACATCAATTGGCAGGTCTGGCAAGACGTTGGGCTAGCACAGGTGCTTGTATTCTTCCATATTCTTCCGGCACGGCAAAAGTTGTTCAATGCTCTGCTCATTCTTGCTCTGAACTGCAACAGGCAACATGATTCCTGGTAGCAACAGGATTCCTGGAAGCCGTAAAGCCGGCAGCATCAGCAACTAATGTAACTAAGGTAGCTAAGGCTCTTCCCACAGGAAGGTCTGCCCTTTCTTCGGTACTGGTGATCGATACGAACTGGATTGCTGCATGAACGCCCACCNACAGGTGCTCGTGTTCTTCCGGCACGACAAAAGATGTTCAATGCTCTGCTCAATCTTGCTCGGAAGCGATTCCCGGTAGCGACAGGATTCCTGGAAACCGTAAAGCCGGCAGCATCAGCAACTAATGTAACTAAGGCAGCATCAGAAACCAAGGAATCGTCTTCACACAAGGTCTGAGGTGTCTGCAAAACTCAAGCTTTCTCAGCTTTCAACAATCCGAACGAGACAGTCTTCATTGATCTGACCCTTTGCGAGGATGGAACTTGGCAAGAGAATGGTTGTCTCACAGTGATCACTGGCTGACACCCGCATGTGTTCCCTTTCTTCAGTACTGGTGATCGATACGAACTGGATTGCTGCATGAACACCCACATCAATTGGCAGGTCTGGCAAGACGTTGGGCTAGCACAGGTGCTTGTGTTCTTCCATATTCTTCCGGCACGGCAAGAGTTGTTCAATGCTCTGCTCATTCTTGCTCTGAACTGCAACAGGCAACATGATTCCTGGTAGCAACAGGATTCCTGGAAGCCGTAAAGACAGCAGCATCAGCAACTAAGGTAACCAAGGTAGCTAAGGCTCTTCCCACAGGAAGGTCTGCCCTTTCTTCGGTACTGGTGATCGATATGAACTGGATTTCTGCATGAACGCCACATCAATTGGCAAGACTGGCAAGACATTGAACTAGCAGGTGCTTGTACTCTTCCGGCACGACAAAAGATGTTCAATGCCCTGCTCATTCTTCCTCGGAAGCGGAACAGGTAACATGATTCACGGTAGCGACGCAGCAACAAAACAGTCTTCCCAAAACAAGGTCTGAGGTGTCTGCCAAGCTCAAGCTTGCTCAGCTTTCAACAGTGCGAAGGAAACACCCTTCATTGATCTGACTTTTTGACGAGAATGAAAACTGTGAAAAGACTGGTTCTCTCACTGTGATCACTGGCTGACACCCGCATGTGTTCCCTTTCTTCAGTACTGGTGATCGATACGAACTGGATTGCTGCATGAACACCCACATCAATTGGCAGGTCTGGCAAGACGTTGGGCTAGCACAGGTGCTTGTATTCTTCCATATTCTTCCGGCACGGCAAGAGTCGTTCAATGCTCTGCTCATTCTTGCTCTGAACTGCAACAGGCAACATGATTCCTGGTAGCAACAGGATTCCTGGAAGCCGTAAAGACAGCAGCATCAGCAATTAAGGTGACTAAGGCTCTTCCCACAGAAAGGTCTGCCCTTTCTTCGGTACTGGAGATCGATATGAACTGGATTGCTGCATGAACGCCCACATCAATTGGCAGGACTGGCAAGGCATTGAACTAGCACAGGTGCTTGTATTCTTCCGGCACGACAAAAGATGTTCAATGCCCTGCTCATTCTTGCTCGGAAGCGGAACAGGTAACATGATTCCCGGTATCGACAGGATTCCTGGAAACCGTAACACAGCAGCATCAGAAACCAAGGAATCGTCTTCACACAAGGTCTGAGGTGTCTGCAAAACTCAAGCTTTCTCAGCTTTCAACATTGGGGAGTAACGTAGACACGCTTCATTGATCTGACCTTTTGAACAGTTGGAAACTGTGGAGAGAATGGTTGTCTCACAGTGGCTACTGGTTGACATCTGCACGTGTTCTCTTTCTTCAGTACTGGTGATCGATACGAACTGGATTGCTGCATGTACGCCACATCAATTGGCAGGACTGGCGAGACGTTGAGCTGGCACAGGTGCTCTTCCTTCAGTACCCACATGACAAAATCTGGACCTTTGCCGATGGGCTTCGCGAATCGGAACTCACCTCCGAAGCCATTGTTGTAGACGTGAACGTCGTGAGGGCGAACCAATGATTCAATAAATGCAGCGCTTGAGGCAGTGTCCTTGCATAGTTCTTCGCGCCAATTCATCAATGTTCTGGGGACAATCGCAAGCGCAGTGTAAGGATTTGCATCACATGCAAAACAGACCACATGGGAATATGGCCGTTGCGGCCAATTGTGGGCAGCATGGATTGCTGCAGTCCAAATGGTTCAGGAAGTGTCGCCATGGGCAAACTTTGGCCAATTTCGGACGTTTTTTGCTGCACAAAGCTTCAGAAATTTTGAAAACGTAGAACCGCTCACCTTTGTAAAACTTTTCGTTCGCTGGAAACAAACCCAGAGTTCCGGTTTCAAATGTGGGCACGCGGTGCCTGAACTCGGGAACTGAATCACTGATCACTGAATCACTGATGTCCAACTCATTGCTACTTGACTTAGTCTTGAGTTCCCTAGAGCCAAATGCATCCAAATGCCACGTTCGGATATGCAGAGTCTTTTTGGAATTGAAGCCGACAAGAACCAAAAGCAGAACCCTTATGTGCAAAACCTGATAACAAAACAAGGCCTCAAAGTCAAACCTGGTAACAAATTATTGCAAATTACGGTTTCAAAATGGCAACACCCCAATTATTGCCAAAGCAGGTTCTGGGCAGTGCACCACAGTTTTATCATACTTGTCACTAGACATCGCCTCTCCTCACTGCCACTTAGTTTCTGCGAGAACGGATCACCTGGTCACAAGCAATGCGAATCGTCCAACTCTGAAGTTCGGGACTCTCCAGCACAATATGGACTCGGAGCTGCAAGAAAGGAATACTGTAGATGGCACAAATAATCACCACTGTATGCTGTAAATCATGCCTGGTCTCTGAATAATTCAATAGATACCGCGCAGCCATAAAACTTTGGATGAATCTCCTTACATGTCATCGAAAAAGAAAATAACCGCGCCTCCCCCAGATACATTACACCCTTGATTAAAAACGCAAGTAGCAATGAACGGATGGGAATGGGGGAGGTTGAGGACCAAGCCTTGAGATACAGTAAGAAACCAATATTGGAGCTGGGTATGGTAACGGTACACCATTGTACCGCAGTCTTTGAGATCCGTGACAATGAATGGATCGTGATTTGAGAACATGGGGAGTGTGTTTCTAGAACCTGGTAATTAAATTATTGCAAATTACAGTATACAAAATGCAAACGCCCCAATTTTCGCCAAAGGCTGTTAATTGAGCAATGGCACTGCGGTTTTATCATATTCGTCACTTTTTTTTTGGAAATCGCTTCTCCTCACTACCAATTAAAAACACAGGCATCTGGCCTCAAAATATTGCTTTGAAGAGTGCTTTTTCTCACGGATATCTCAAGTTGACTGGGGTGCTGTGAATGTGTGAGACTCAGCACGTTGCCTTTCTCAATGGGATATTCAATGCACCTAGGAAGCACAGCAAAAACTCGTCTCTACAACCAAGGTCAAGGGTGAGATGACTGCTATGAGAATGATCATCTAGGTTGTGGTTGAACCAACCCATTTGAAAAATATGAGTGAAAAATTGGATCATTTCCGCAGGGATCGAAATGAATGTTTAAAAAAAATTGACTAGGGTTGTTACTCCCAGGAATTGACTATCCAAAAACCCCAACGTTTGGTGCTTGACATTCCAGGCCATCACCGGCCGTTCACCATGAACCTCGATCCCTTCCACCAGGAGTTGAAGCCTTGAAGCCTTGGCATTTCAAAAAACATTGGGGACTTTCAGAAGTAGCCATGCAACCAACAGAATGGCAGAAGAACTTCAGAAATCTGGTTTGAAAAGCTGCTGAAATGCAAAAAAGGCATACAACTAAGATGTCCCCTCAGCTTCTATCTGTCACACTCTCAAGCTCACTTCACTCTTAAATACGGGCTTCCAAAATCAGCTTCAAAAGTCTGGGCAGTCTGGGTCAACAAGCAGATTGGAGGCACTTTGCTGATCTTTGCAGAAGTCCCAATAGATGTGGGAAAGTACAACCTGCCAACCTGCAGCAAAATACCTCAAGCACAGCAGAAGCAAACACACTTGCTGGAAAGATTCACGACTACTGCGCTGGAATGCAAGCGGCAAGCCCGGCGATGAATGGGCAAACTTAAGCACCCAACATCAACTGAGACAAGCACCGCTTGCGTAGAAAAGACTTATGCCAGACTCATACCTGGCAAAGAAAATAGAGGTGCAGCATGAAAAACACAGCAGTTGACCAACAAAGTCAAGGAAACATGACCAACTGTGGATCCTCCAGGATGTATGCATGCAAGGTCCCCTGTGGTTTTTGTGAGTTCAAGGAGATCTGGAAAAATCACTACTTGGATGATCCAATGAGTTGTTAGAAATGGTTATAAGATGTTAGAAGCTAGTAGTAAGGGGGATTGACTAGCCAATTAGTGAGCTTATTCACCGTCAACTCCTGCTCGCCAAGTGGATTGAATATCTAAGTAGGGGGTGTCAAACCATGAGGGCCAAACCCGCACGGCAATGGCCCGCTGTCCTTCCATCATAGCAAAAAAAAGTACAAAAAGATCACCAAAGCTTTAATTAAACCACCAATAAATCAATGTGAAACACTCGTTGGACTCAAAAACGGACACCTGAATTTCCTAACCTTGAAATCTTGAAACGGACACCGTTTGACTGCTCATCACAAACCCGACGAGGAAGATTCGCAAAGATCCACCAGGACCATGATCCTCGAAAAGACTTGACCGTGCGATGTCCTCCAAGTCGTGGGCAAACCCAAAGCTTCCAAAAAGCTCCCTGCCCGCAGCTAAGAATGCTATTTGGAAGGCGAAAAAAGCTGCAAAATGCTCCAAACAAACTTCTTGCTGAGAAATAATCTGCTCAGAGGGCCGCAGACTCAGTGCTGAAACACACCATTTTGTTAGGGTTCCTGACGTGAGTACCGGCAGATTCTTCCGGAGTCGATATAAGTCGATAATTCGACTCAGATTAAAGATAGGGTTTGTCGACGAATCGACGGGCCGTGACTGAAGGCCTCAAAAGTGTTAATTAAACAATTTCAAACATATTTCTACACTGAGTATTCCTGGAACTTGTATCTGTCAAGTCCAGTCAACTCACTCTCCACAAAAGCATATTTGCCGGAGATAAACACTAGTCACAAAATGTCACATGATAGACTGCATGGTCGGTTGAAGGGCATGTTTTGATGGCAGTATCATCATACTGCCAGGTATAAACTTCTGGGCATTTCTCCTTGAACTTCTGGATCCAAGAGTTCTTATCCCGTCCAAAGCTTTTGGGCCAGTATTCCTCATGGCAAACCTTATCAGCATCCTTACCTTTTAGCCAATGGTAGTCGCTCTTGTTGGGTGTGCAGCAAACACCTCCAATCCTGTCTGCGTCTTTTTGGGTGGTGCAGCCACACTGGTTCGCGTCAGTGCAGTCTTTTTTAGTGATAGTGCCGTCTTTATCTTTAACCTTACCACAGTTGCAAGTCAAGAGATAGTAGCAAAAATTTGTGTCCTTTTGATCATTGATAGTGCACGTCGAGCCCTTCCCGGCGTCAAGTGCTTTTTTAGTCCAAGGCTGGAATTGCGAATGATCTTTCAGAACTTTTGGCGGACTATGATCCAAGACTTGCTTGATGGACCAGCAAAAGTCTTTATCCCTGAGTTCCTCCTGGCATTCACTCGTTTCCATGGTGCAGCTGATATCCTGGCAATTTTGGGAACTTGTCGTCACCTTCATTTTCAAATTGAAGCCCTCTATCACTGAGATGTCATAATTGTCCGGATCGCCAAGAGTAAATTCGAACAGAGTTGCTGGCATGTTAAGGTTAAAGTTGTCCTGGCATACTTTGTCACCGCAATCGCCTGTATCACAACCCCAAACCTTCCGGCTAAAATCTGTAGTAGGGATGTTCTTGCCATTGTGGACAGTAAGGGCACACCAAGAATTGCACTGTGATACCTTATAACTTGTCAACTCCTTGTTGGTCGACTTCCAACATGAGTTCCAAATTATTGATGTTGAATCGTAGCAATAGAACCACTCCCCCTCATTATAGCAAGGAGGCGCGCTGGGGGGGTTCACGTTCAAACAATCAGTTGTTGTGATTGGTTTTTTTCACCACAGCCAGTACGGCCCCACAGGCGTCCGCTAGCAGAGTCACTGGTAGTATCAATGGGGATCATCTGACCTTTTCCAAGCTTCACCTGATTCTCATACAAGGTTGGTAGTCCTGAACCATGTAATCCCAAAAACACATCCTTGTTACACTTGTTAGTCACCTGATCAAGCGTCCAAAGCTGCGATTCCAAGAAGCCACCACAAAAAGCCACCACAAACGTGTCATTTGCCACGGTATGCCACAGTGAAACACCACACCCCTGGGAAGCTAAAATGCTTGAGCCCAAGCATTCGTCCCAGCTGGAGTTGCCATGGTGCCTTTGAACTTTGAAATTTAGAAGTGCGAAGAAAAAACAAAAGCTGAAATACTGTCAGCCTCTTGAGGATTGCACTTCAAGCCATTGCGAATTGTGAAATTGAGGTTTGTCACATGTGTCACATCTTCTCAAACAAACAGGGTGAGCTATTTGTATCAGCCTGGGTTGCCATGGGATCATAGAATCCTGGGCAGATGAGCGCTTTGTAGGCCAAATGCTGGCATTGTGTTTGCTTCTCGTGGTTCTGTTGTGATCAAAGGATTACATAAGTTGATGTTGAACAAGGTCCGATTGAAAAACGTAGACTTCACAAAAAAAACAAGTGCCTTGAAAAAGTGCTTCGGAATGGTTTTTTGGGGTTTCAATCTTCACTTGCCAACGCCGAGCTGCGAGGTCCTCCACTTGGATTTTGTTGGGTATCTACCTTGGAAGACAAAAGTGAAGGTGAAAACATGTGAAAACAAGACATAACTAGACATAACTAGACAATCTTTGACTAAACGTCGTGTTCAATTCCAGACGGTTTCATGAAAAGGTGTTTGCCGTTGATCCAGGATCTTTCTAACTCTATTTCATACCATTCATAATTCATCTGCTCATTGATTTAAGCTAATTAGGCTAATTATGCGTATCGGTTCATATTTACCGACTCAGTAGTTGGGTCGGAAAGCTGCAAGAGCACACACTGAGTAAACATGGTTCAATTCTGCACCAGTCGTGTAGTCTCTAGGTTGCATTCGTTGATCAAATCGTTCAAATTCTTTCAAACTAATTTCGTGCGACCTGTCAACAGCTCCGGGCTAGATACAACTTTTTTCTTGACAAAGGTCAGCCCTAGAAGGACTGCTAATGGAAGCGGATGGAACTTCAGCATCTAAATTCCAAGACAATTTGTCTAGACTCTAGACCTTAAGACGAGGTTCCAGTCCAGCATGCAGCTACTGCAAGCCTCCCGAAGATGCGGCAACTGGACAATACGTTAGGCTCTAGACTCTAAGGGTCTTGGAGCTTGTTCACTTTATAATGTTCTATAATTCCTTGGTAACTAAGGGCAGAGTTTATCAACTCTGCCTGGCATAAATATGAGAAGGTATGAGAACGTCCCCACGCCCCCCGATCCCAAAATTCCTCAGTAAATCCTCGAATTTCAAATTTTCACCGGAGTACCAAGTTTGTAGAAGGCATACGCAGACAATGTTGGGAAGAGAATCCGTTGTTGGCTTGAGGTCGGAAGAAAAATAACAAAAAAACAACTTGCAAACAAACATGACCGCTCCGGCCAGTAGAACATGAACAACTGAAAGGGGACGTGTTTATGTGCATCGAGATGCCTTTCTCAAAACTTCATTTTTTACCCTACCAGGCTGTTTCTTAGGGTTTTATGCGGGGTGCTATGTTAAACTGCAGTGGTGAGATGTTGTGGAAGCTTGTATGGGGATGTATGGGGTCAGCTACACTGACGTGTTCCTTGGAACATAGGGTTTTAATCTTTCATCCACATCTCGGGTTCGAGTTGAAACTAACGTGGCCCCTACCATTGAGCCATGATTTTCGGAACATCGGCCTTCATGTAGGGGCCATGTTTGTTTACAACTTTTTTGTATAAAACATTCACACAAGGACTCACACAGTTTAACGTGGCCTCCAAACATGACCGCATCACATGCCCAACAATTCAACGTAACAAAAATTGGGTCCCGCTTTTTTTTGGTGAATGTTTGTTTTCTCCGATGTAATAGCTCTCAGCCACAAACTTTTGTTCAAAAGTGCTCGCACTTGCCTCTGCTAAGAGTGTCCTGGGGCTGAAATGATTGAAATGCAGTTGAGTTAGCTAGATGGAACAACCCAACAACCCAAGACTTGCCGATCCACCAAAGCCGTGAGAGAAGGTCCGTCAGAAACTTGGCATGCGAGAGTTATACAGCTGTCTCAGTGCTGACCAAGTGAAACAATTTTTGGGCAGCACAAGCTATGCAAGACCCAAGTTTCAAAAACAAAATTTACCGACTCGGCAGTTGGGTCGGAAAGCTGCAAGAGCACGCACTGAGTAAACGAGGGTAAACATGTTTCAATTCTGCACCTGTCATGTAGTCTCTAGGTTGCATTCGTTGATCAAATCGTTCAAATTCTTTCAAACTAATTTCGTGCGACCTGTCAACAGCTCCGGGCTAGGTACAACTTTTTTCTTGACAAAGGTCAGCCCTAGAAGGACTGCTGATGGAAGCGGATGGAACTTCAGCATCTAAATTCCAAGACTTTGACGAGGTTCCAGTCCAGCATGCAGCTACTGCAAGCCTCCCGAAGATGCGGCAACTGGACAACCCTCTTGAACTGGACTTTAAAAGCGTTTGGCTTTGAACGCCTTAAACCACTGGCCACAGGATGTTTGACAGTATCACTTTGTGAACATGAGTTTCTTGTACCGCTTAGAATCCTGGGAGCCCGCGACAAAGACAGGACAAGCAACAACGACAAGTCGAGGCGACATCAAGGGATCTGGATTGAAATGTTCTCGGACAACTGACGTTGGTTCTGTCGGAAAGCAATCCGCAATGCGACGACATGCAACAAGGATTCCCAATATATTACAAAATTGTCCAAAACTGGTTTCTCTATAAAATGGTCTTTGCTTGTGGATCTTGATATCGATACACATTCTCTATAAAATCGTGTGGCCAAGTCTTCTCTATAGAATGCCTACTAACATAGATGCTCTCTATAAAATGCCGATCCACGGGTCCATAAAAGTAAAATGGTAGAGTACAGGTTCTGGAATCCGAAAAATCAACAAAAATTCTCTATAAAAAAATGCTTTATTCTGAGGTGCGGGTACGACCATTTTATAGAGGAAATTGGCAGGGGGATCCCAATGTAATGTTCCTCGTGTGCGGAAACTCAACATATAAACGACTCCAAAATGCTTGACAGCGACCTGCTGTGAAAAATCAACAATGAATTGACTGAACTGATCAAACTGACCAAACTGATCAAACCAACCGAATTCACATTGTTTTGATCTACTTAGTTCTCGGGAGAAAATGACCTGAACTGCTTGCAGTGTGTTTACACTGGCAGACGCCTTTCTATCGAAAGCTGTCTCAATCAAGACAGATCACCTTCGAAACAGGATAAACAAACAAAGCTTTGATGGTCAAAAAATCGTCCAATATTCAATTTGAAAGAGGTTGTGATGATCAAGCTCGGCATGAGGGCAGCACCCAGCACGTCTACCAAGATCAACTGACCAAGTCAATGATATCAAAACTTGGATTTTGCCTGCCGTTCCCGACAACGAGGACATGGAAGCAGCGACAGGGATGTCAACATCTTCCGCGGGGCACAAGCTGCAGAAGCTCAAGCCCAGTAAGTTTCAATTTGGCTGCTTAAGCATTCTAAGCTGTCCCGGAAAGAAAGCATGATACCAGGAAAACATCAGCCTAGACCCACTCTTCCGGGAAGACAAGAAGTTCATGAAGCATGTTACAGAGTATGTTGCAAGGTAACCAAATGCCCGCTTCCTGCAGCAAAACCAATCTATCCCTAAAGCCGTCAACAATCGGATAACATTGCACCAAAACCTTTTTCGAAAAACTTCTGGCAAGAGCAAACATGTTTTGCTGATTGCAACAGTTCCACACTGCTTCATGGCAAAGTAGCGGCAAATCGCCACAAACCAAGCAATTCATCCACAACCATTGTGACGACTGGCATGCAGCAAGCGTGGGCTTTCTGGCTGCAGCCTGTCGCCCATGATAATGTCTAACACTGGCCCATGTCTGGCATACCACCACCGCGTCCATATGCCAACCCAAAGGCTTACAGCAAATACCGATACCCCACCAACCACCAGTGAGTGCATGGCTTACGGCTTTCTGGTTGGACTGCGCGGATGTGTATGCAGCATCATTTTGGACTCGGTGCATTGCACCGTCCTTGTCCTTACTCTGGACTCTGCACATTTGTCGTGTAGTCATCGACACTTCGAACATGCTTCGAACAAAGCGTTCCGACTTCTAGTTCGCATGAAATGATTTTGTCATATGTTGTCACTTTTTTTTCACTTTTTGGCCCAGTATTTCAAAGCCACCTCCCCAATCAAGGTGATACACACAAAGCGTGACAACTATGCCACTATGCTAGTTCACTTTGGCGAAAAATCTCCTGCCGCTACACAGCACTTGAACNATTTGTCATCCAGTCCAACAGCGTGTCTCCTTGCAACCTTGCAAAGAATGCTGCGAGAACAGCGAGAATAACGAGAAGAACAAAAACATAGCGCGAGAGGAGAATTGTGGAATTCTAATCCTACACAGCTCGAATTGCTACTGTTGCTCGGGTAGTTCGGATCCGACCGGGAATCAGCAAATGTTGAGCTTGAAGGCAACTTGAATTGTCGTTTTTTTCAAAGTCTGAACGCAAAACGGGTTGGAATGGGTCTAGGCATAGGTTGTCATCCGTTGGACTAGTTTGCTCTCATCCAATGCGCGAGATCAATGATTCAATGGATTGAACTGCAAGTGATGATCTAGGCAGAATGATTTTGGCAATGGGTCTTTGAAATGAGGATTTGATGAAGTGAGGGATCAAAGGCTAATGAAACCGCTGGTAGCTTTTGATATCCAAACCTTCTGCAATGGTCATCTCGGGTTTCTCTTGCGGGCCCAGGCTGGATATCTACAAGCTTGAGGCCTGTGTTTATTGTTAAAACTTGCTGGCCATGGAGAGTGTGTGCATCGGAAGAAAGCCTGGTCTGTGAGTAGATAGTATGGACAGCATCGACAGCATTTACAGTTGAGTGTGAGGCTGCATTCATTTAGGACTCATTTCTTCTTTTTATGGAAACCCAGCCCTTCCAAAGGACATAGGAAACATGCACGTTTGGATAAAAGACATATTTTCCTTAAGGCAAAAATACACCATCCCTGCCAGGTTGCGGGGGACAATGGAAGGCTCAACTTCACTTCAGGTGGACATAGAAACCTTTGAAGAGAGCCTCCGCTCAACGCCTGGCCTTGTGCAGCGAACTCCTTTGGTTTATCCAATTCTTCTCAAGTGTAATTACAGTCAGACGACTCATCGGTATCCAATGAATCTTTTTTCCCAAACTCAATATCTCGATAAAGCATAGGCAGATTGACGGACAAAGCCTGAGATTCGCCTTGCACGAAAGATTCGATATAACAGTCGGATGTTTTCTCCTGTGACGCAAAATTCGTTGATTTCAACAGTCCAGAGGTTGATTGAAAGGAAGTGGAAGTAGTGATGTCTGGCAGGTGAGCGTAGGCCCTACAAGAGCTTTTCGGCTCGACCCATCGTTGGATGAAATTGTCGGAATGCTCACTCTTAGCTGCCAACACTACTGATTTCACATTCAAAATGCGAGTCAATATTTCAGTGGCTAAGCATCTATGGAAATGTCTAGTGCCTGAAGCTTGGTCGTCTTTGGCATCATGGCTGCAGCCAAGGTGGGTTGTAGAAGCTCCTGCACAAGATCAAAGTCTCAGGCTGACAAGGGGGAAATTACCCGAGCAAAATCCCCAGCATGAAGTAATTTGAATTTTGTGTCGCAGACCTACGCAGCTTTGAGCGGGGTCCCCAGAAAGATTTCATTTGGAAAGCTACTGCCAAGAGTTGTCTCCTCTCTTGTTTTGGGGGAGGTCGGGGAGGTAAGACTTTCCCCTGTTTTGCGGTCATAAGTTAGAAGTAATTGACTGCAAGTCGATTTGTTTAGTTCTTTAGGTCCATGCAGTTTTGTTGAAA
>DF243716.1:12892-35764 GCA_000507305.1 Breviolum minutum Mf 1.05b.01 | reverse complement strand
GGTTTCCTCCGAGCCGGATCAATCGCCATCATCAATGATTGCAGCTTTCAATGTGAAGTCTGGTGGATATACTGGGACTCTTCCCCAGTATCTTGCAAGTGTTCCTGTGGAACCACCTATGCCTGGTGTGACTGACCTGAACTTTGTGTTTGGTGAAGAAGACACCCGGGTGCCTTTGCCTCCTGACATGCCTACGGTGCAAGAGTGGGCACGTGCCGAGCTTGAACTGGATAAAGTCAGGCACTTGAAATTGTGCTATGGTGAATTTGTCCGTCGAGCTGAGACAGATCCCCAGCTTCGAGACTATGCAGGCTTTATGATGGATAACTATGGTCCGTTTGTCCTCAACAAGAAGACCAAGAAATATACCAAAGGAGTGGACTTCGCCTTCTTCCTTGCTCGTATCAAGTTTGATACTCAAGAGACAACTCCTGGTCTTGGCTTTCGCCGACACGTCCGGCAGTGAATGGACACTGGACTGGGTTGAGACCCGAAGATCTATGAACCTTTGGTTGCTTTGAACATACCCTCTCGGATAGAGGGCGTGTTGATTTCAGTGACCTTGTCCCATGACATCCATGGTTGACATATCCTCGTGGCCATTCTGGTCCAAAGGGCCCTTGTAGCCAATTTGATCGGCTAAGGATTGTTGGAAAGGAGAAAAGGGTGTGTGCAGCCTACTGGCTGATTTCCGTGTTTTCCCCGTAGATTCCACGTTGTTTCCTCCGGGTTTTGCTGCCAGCTTTGCAATATATATACATATATATCAAGTTTCCAAACAGTGTAGAATGCAAATAGAGACTTACCTGACTAGATTAGATCTGACAACTAACCTATCACTCAAAGGGTCTGTTTCGAAAGCCCGCAATGGCTGCACACCAAGCAACCCGTCGCGCAGACGTGCACGGCGTCGTTGCCAGCCAAAACGCGAGAGGCGAAAACGCTTGAGCACCTGACGATTGGAACCAGCATGGAAAGTTCATTTGAGGGCCAAGTTGTGAATTACTGTCTAAGTAGGTGGGGTATGAATATTTCATCAATATCTTCCTGAGCATACCACAACTATAAAAGCATAGGCCATGTGCATCACCTTTCAATCATCATCAAGGCAAGACAGCAAAATACCCAACCTGCAGGGTGATCAATCCAAATTTCTTATCCACTTCTCGCCGGATTTTGGAAAAAATGGTAACATCCATCCATAATTGATCTATTGCTGGAAGACATTGGGTCACCAGTTGGTGCAGGTTTCTGGCAAATCAACAAACCATCCATCCAGTTGGGGAAGATTTCATCACTCCAGTTTCCAGGCGACACCGGTGTCAAGGTGTCGCCAATTCCCAATCATTCATCTCCCACACCGCCTTTTTTGAAGGTGACAAACGTCTCTAAAATTAGCGTCCATTAAACTAATGAATCTCAACGACACTGGAAAATCGACCGATTGTAGATGTATTTATACGTATTCCCAATGAACGATTTGCATTGCCCATGTTTGCTTTACCAAAGTTGCCAAAGGGATTCCGTCGCAAAAAAACCGTCGGTTCCTTAGCACCACCACCTTTGAAAAAAAACTCCCAATGCTACCACGGAAATCGGGGTCAAAGTCCTCAGTTGTCCCGTGGCCGCCTCTGCGTGGTTTCTGTTCTTGGTAGTACGTTGCCTGTTCTCCACTTCCAAGGCCTCTTCCAATGTTGGTAGCGGAAAAAACCGACTCCCCAATTGCTGCTTCAATCCATCCCCCAAATTTCCACATCCAGTGAAAAAGATGCAGAAACGATTCCAACAAATCTACCCAAAATTTCAGGAAATGTGCGTCTTTTAGAGGAAATCCATCAAAAATTGTCTTTCTGGCAACCTCGTATTTCACCCCTAATTTCTGGGGGTCTTTCCAAAGCCGGTGTTTTTAGCCTCTAGGTGAGCGATGAAATGCCTCTAAACCCAAAACAATCTGGTGAAAATCCAAGGAAACAAAATGGCATACGGAAGTATACAGATCAAACAAGTTGTCTTTTCTTTCCAAGTTTCCGCCATTCCCCCTAACCAAAACAAAAAAGCACAAAAAAACAACGGGTCACATGTGGATGTGTGGGGAATGGGAAGAGAAAAATATGGTTCCAACCAACATGTCCCAAAATGCCCAATCAATATCTAGAACTTGGAACTGCATAGCCCCGTCATTTGCCAAAGCCAAGCAGCATATCGCTTATTGCGCCACCAGTTCACCACGCGCTTGATGTCGTACCTGGTGGGGACGGATCAAACTTTTCTGTATGAGAGTACTGTATACAGTTCCCTGGCTCGCAGACAACTCATGCTTGAACAAGTTCATCCCCTTTGATTTTGAAAGTCGGAAGATTGCATCATCAGACCATCTTTGCAATCTGTCTCAAGCATTCATTTCAATACCTTGATTTCCTGACAATTTTCTCATGTGACAAACATTGTTTGAAGCTAATTTGGGACATTCCACCACCCTAAACATACATTGGAGTGGCGGCATCGACCCATCTGAAACAAAAATGTAGAATGGGAAGTCTTCCCAAAATTCCACGGTGAAAAATAGAAGCACTAATTCGAATCGCATGTACATGCAGATACGCATCTATATGTATGTGCATAGTTTATGCCAACATTCATAGTACAGTAAATAATTGTGCATGTAAATCATAGTTTATGTACGTACATAAATGAATTTTATACAGTATATGATGTATAGTCTATATCATGTATATATGCATATGTGCGTTGCGTGATGTGCAGGGGGAGACATGAATGCAAACAGCGTGTTGTAGTGATGTGTAAGTCCAAAGTGCGAGGCATTCTCGAGCTGTTTATTTTGACTAGCCACCCCATCACTGCATGAGTGAATTCATCAAAAAACTTGTCAAGAATGTTAAAGCTGCTGTTCACAAAGGTGAAAATGAACTTGTTCAACGCAACCTGTCCATAGCATGTTGAGACAGTGAATAGCCGAATAGCCCAGTCCGACTGGGAAGTTTAAGAATACAGTTGATGGACGACATTCGGTCACAAGTTTAGATGATCAGCCAACTGGTGACCCTCGGTGTCAAAAAAAACCATTGGACATGAGATGTTCATTGTACATCGGGAGAGAGCTGATATACAGAAAGTATCTATGTAATGAATATATGATTTGTACTCCGTAACTCATTATGACTATATTCTATATGCATCTATATGCTGGATATACAATATAACAAATACGATCAATTATGTAAACTTTGTCTGGATTCTCTCTGAAAATTCCTTTTTCACTTTCCTTCCCTAACATGTTTTTTCTCCCGGGAAACTTCGCCCGGAAGCTCCATCCATCTCTCCCAATCCCAGGATGTTTCACCCCCAACGCATCTGCATGTGTGCCATTGGCAAAGCTTGCAACCTGAGTTTTTCCATCGAAAAAACGGAAAAGTTGGACGCAGTGAAAAATCTGGACAACAACGTCCAGATTAACAACCATCACTCCCTGCAAAAACGCAATGTTCAACACCTCAAATGCCCATTCCAGAAAAACATCCCAGTGGCAGATGAAGGCTTCTTGTGAAGGGGTAGTAGAATGCCCAAAAAGTGGGGTAATACTACTCCTTAGATGAATTAAATCACCAGTGAACTCCTCAATTCCGAACATATGGGGATCAATTGGGATCAATCTGCCAGGGTGTTTGTCCTCCCTGGTCTTAAAATGAGCCACAGAGAGGGAGAGAGAGAGGTGAGTGTACTACTCGGAAGGACCTGAAAGAAGCCTTTGAAGTTACTGAGGCCTTGGAAAGAGTTGAATAATAGTACACTCCACCTCAGAACTTTGGAAAACATAAAGTAAACGCAAACATCAGCAGGAAGGAAATACATATGATTTCATTACAGTATTATCATCATTATTATCATCATAATCATATCATAGATAATAGCAAATTACTTTGTACGTATCTATATCAATATATACACATGAATTTGAACACGCATATGGTTTCATGTTTGATACATTATACATGACCAAAAAACTGATAAGGCACAGCTACAGAAGCACTTTTAGTGTAGAGTGACCTTCACATGCCGAAGTGGTGAAATTCTGCCAGCACTAGCACTGAGGGTTCAAACCCAAAAATGAAGTCACAATGATTCTGTAAGTAGATACATTCATACAGTCTAACTCAGACTTCTCTGTGATTCTCTTTCAAAAGAAGGATAAAATGATGATGAATGGTGATGAATGATGATGAATATGAAAAATGCTGATGAGTATGAAAAATGCTCAAACATCTTGGCTGTTTATTTTTCACAAAACAAAACCCTGCCAAGGTGCGTCGGGGAGACTGGCCTGGTGTGCGGCATCTGTTGGGGAGCTATCCGGAAAACGTGAGGAAACCCCAACCCAAAGATACCACTATTTTGGATAGGGGATATATATATTATATATATATATACACACATTAATTCATGTATAATGTGTATGTACATATGATATTGTATATATGTTTATTTATGTATGATTATGTATAGCTGTGTCATTCTGCAATCATTGTCATAATCCCTGTATGTAATAGAGGGTAGACAGTCATCCCCTACATTTTGAACCAAACAACCAATGCTTTTTTCTGTCTCTTACATTACATGGCGCAAATTTTATCAAGAATCATGTGATGAGGACTGATCCTGTGTGGCTTCAATGCTGAAGAGTTGGGTAGAGCCTAGCAGCCTAGAAAATTACCCTTGGGAAAATCCACCATGACCGTCCTGACCCAACACAACCCAAGCAAACTTGTGATCAAATCCTCCAATCAGGTCCAAATTCCCGTTTTGTCGGAATTTAAGGTATGAATCACTAAATTAGTTTTGAAAAGGTTTTAAAATGTGAAACTATTTGGTTTGTTGTTGATTCTATGCGTTTCATGTATTTCATTGGACATCATCTAACATTCAATGTGGAAACACCTCGACCACCTGGGCTTTAAAAGAATCAATTCTTTTGTAGTTCATGAGTCGAGGGTTGACATTCCAGTGCAGATGTTCACCATTTACGCGAGAGACGTTGCTTAACAGGTTTGTGGCCAGAGGTTGTGTGCATACTGATTTTGTGTCATTGCCCCTGATCATGCACATGGTGACGTATTGGGTGGAGCCCCTTCCCAGTAATAGTCACCACCAAATTTTTACATCTTGAGGCTCGGGGATCCCTATGTTTTCACCCTTCATGTCCAAATATTGCTGGGAACTGGGACAACCCAAGTGATGTGCGCCTATGCTATGCCAAACAAAAATCCCTGTCCAATCTTCGCCCAAAAAAACAAAAACTCCAGGAGCGAAAAATGTTAGGTGCTAAGTTGCCAAATTTCAAGTACTTGGAAACTATGAAACTAATAAAACAGGAGGGAAACTCAAAATCCGCCCCGGTTTTTTACAAATTACTTGTGGGAGGTAACAAGTAAAAGCTAGCAACCCAAATCACCTTCCCCTACCTTCCAAAGGCTGTTGGACGCCCTCTCAAAGGAAGGCCTCCGCAAACTCCGAAGGGCGAGCTAGGAAACGTGATCACATTTGAAAAGCTCTTGGATTAATAACACAGGTATTTTGAGGGGGTTCCTTGTTGCTGATCGTCCGGGTGTTCGTGTTTGGATTCTACCATCTTTCTACTGAAGTGGTCTCCGGGTGTTTCAAAAGGAGACATTCTCTGTCTACTTCCAAACCCAAAATTAGATCGGCATAGAATGTTAGATCAAATTATGTGTGCGATAAGAGTACAGTACACGCTAAACCGCGGTGCTTTTTTGCAAAAATCCAACCAAGCAGGGCATCATGAAAGCTCCTCCTGAAATGGTTTTGATTCCAATGTCACAAAAACATTCCATGAAGATACCCAACATGCTACCGGTGTCGCATTCCTGTCACCACTTGGGCCCTGGAGATGGAAAACCCAACAAGATGCGGTCTGATGGTTCCATCATCCTTTGACCAAGCAAATTCAACGCCTCAACAAAAACGGGTATTTGAATGAATGATCAGTTCATCGTCCATCGTGTTTTTTGGAAGCCCTTCAGCTTGGTATTCTTCATTGGCTAGCTGGTGATCCATCGATCCAAGTGAGGATTGGAAAGACGACTGATGTTTTAGTATGTGTTTGTATGTATATATATACATAATATAGTAAATATATGATTCTATGTATATCACACATATATATATCATATCTTTATAAGTATACAATAATATACATACATGCACTAAGTATCATATATAGTGATATACCTTCTTGGGGAGTGATGCCGAGAAAACATCTTCGTTTTCGCTTTCCGGAATCGCCCCGAGCTTCCCCCTGCCTGCTCCAGTTGCCAGACTTCGAAGCAAGGGCTGACCACGCCTTGGGGAGGGTCAACCCGAAACGCCAAACGGCATTTAACAGAGAACAAAAACACATTTCGAACAAGCACAAAATCATCTGACCATCTGGAATTGGACCAGAAATCCTGTGAGCTGGTGATTCATTCAATCATCACTGATTCACTTGTAGAACCATGTTGACGCATGCCAAGTTGTTGTCGCCAACCCCATTTCATGTCACCTTTTCGTCTAACCATCTCAACAACAAAGGCGAAAGCGAACAAAAAACCAGATCCGTATAAAGACTCAGCTGCCACGTAGCATCTCTCGTTGCAGTTTTTCATGGTCATTGCGGACTGCGGATATGGTCAAAAAACAAAGTTTCATCTACTGAACCAAAAAAACATGAATCAAAACGGCCTTCTCAAAATTTCGCTTCAAAAAACCGTCGTTGGATCCAACTGCCCACAACTTCGATGAAGGCACGTCAAAGTCGAGACCCTCCGCCATGCCAACATGGCAAGCCGTGGGTGGTCGGCCCGCCACAAGGAAGTAAGAGGATCGGGGGCTGAGAAAAAAACGACTTTTTTGTCGCCTTTTCCTTTCAGGTCTTTAAGCACTGCTATTTTACGGAGTGCAAAGATGCCTAAGGGGGTAATTATTGAAAAAAAAAGGTGTGACGATTGTCTATGTCTAGGTTGCTGCTGTGCAATATTATTGGTCCCAACTCTGTAGAGGCTTCCATAGATGCAATCCCATCACTGTGGTGCGACTGAATGTCAATCAGCAGTGATCGAAACACACCAGTGGCATTCCATGAAATCATAATCTTGGTTGGTTCATGGGGACTCAAGAAAAATGGCTTCCAAAATCCCTAAAGGCTGATCTAATTTTCTCATCCCCGTATCAAACAAGTAACCGGGGCGAACCCTTTCAAATCCTCCCAAGTGTCAGCTTGAGCCACAAGCATCGAAGGACAAAAGGACGCGAATCTGATCTTGAAATGAGAGTATCTTGTTATTCCTATGACTGTCAGCTATGTCAATTTTGGAATCTATCTGAAAAAACGGTCAGAATCCAATAAAAACATCTAGGTAATTTCTAAATGCCCTTTCAATGATTTGGAAACACGAAGATTTCATTAGATTGGACACTGATCAATTCTAATGGTGAAAATTCAAAAATTCACTTTTCATAAAGCACCGTCGTTGATTCTCAGGATCGCCCACCTCGCAGCACCTGTTAATTTTTTCTCCCACTGCCAAGCCCTGCTGTTGAGATGCCAATGGAATCACAATGAATCATCAAATCTCTTCACCAAAATAATTCCCTTACAACGATTCTAGACACCCAATCCTGGAACCAACACTCTTGGGGGCAACGCCATCCTTGAGAACAAGGATCGAATTGTATGGAACAACCTTGAGAAACTTCTGAAAATTGTCCAGAATCCCTGCAGAGTTCAGATTCCAACCCTCTGTTCATGTGGGTCTCTGATGCTAAACTGCTATTTGCTTCGGCCGTCAGGGTCATCAACGTCACCATATCTCAATCATTCTTATCTTCCACTGCGAGACTGTGGCGCTGAACGCCCAGCAACAGGCGTATGAAGGATAAGCACTCCAAGTGACAAATCGCCTAAGGGATAGACTCCCAGTCCATCTTGAGTTGGAGTGGTTGCTTGAGATCTTCAATTCATGCCATGTTCCCGATAAATACATTGTGCTACCAATTCTGGGTCATATAATATCCATATACATTGTATACATGTGGTACTATTTCATGTATATATGTATATGTACATGCATATATATATATATGCATGTATACAAACATGTATATACATATATGATAGATAGACTCTATATATATAATATATGCACATGAAAACCCTAAAATTATATATGCATATATGTATAGAGAGCTATATAATGCTATATATATATATGTGTGTGTGTCTCAAGTATACCCATATAGTCACCACAACATATATCTGGCCAAATTATGAGATTTCACCAACCTAGATTTCCCTGAAATAATGGGATTTCCCTTCCTCAGCTACCTTTTGAGGTGAGGTCGTGTGAGGTCGCTATAATTTGACCAGATATGATATATGTATATAATCAAAACGTTGTATCAATGGAGGTTTCACCCCAGTTGTGGCATGCTGTGGTTGTCGTTGATGAACTCTCCAGTTCTTTCCCATTTTGATCGGATGATTTTCTCTAAATCGACCACCTATCAAGATGGGATTCATTTACCCATCAAAATCCATCAAGTACCAAAATGATTCGAGAAAACATTCAAAGTAGCACAGTGATTCCAGACATTTGCGAAGGTTTGTGTGTTTTTTCTTTCACATCCAGAGTGAAGTGTTTTAACAAATGAAACTATTTCAACATTTATGGGAATCCTTTGGCCCCCCTACCAAAACCATCGACAAAAACCATACCTTCCAAAACAAAAAAAAACACTGTTGATCCTCGACACCCAGGCCAGGGTGGCTGTAGGCAGAATGTCGGTGAAGGGCAAGAATTCCTCGAGAGCTCCAAGGGAGCTGACCTGATTTCTTCGTGAAACGAAGATTGCGGGGCACCGTCAACTTACTACAACTTAGAGTTTTAGTCCAAGCATTTGATGGGTTTTTTGTTGGTGCATGGGAAAAAGATGAAAAATTACACCAGCGTAGACCCCAAACAGTTTACAGTAAACAAATTTAGATTGAAACCTGTGATTTTGATTTCTGAATGTTTTTGTTCTAGATGCGGCCACACCAACCAACACCCACCCCCACATGAAGGGAGACAACCGGAGACAACGGGAGACAAGACCACTTCAGAGCCCAAGAAGCCGACCACACCAACCAACACCAAGGCGGCCAGATCTAAAGTTGCATTAAGAACCCCAACAGTAAACTGTTTTTTTGTACTCCATTTGACAGCGATCACGAGCTGCCAAGACTGATGCTTGACCGAGTGAAACACCAGCCTGTACAAATTCACAAAAATCCGAAATCAATCTAATTAACGTGGAAAACACTCTTCAAAGGGTTCTTAGCAGGAAGTTTCTGAACCACTTGTACAAATTCGTGAACCTTCGGCAATGGAATATCCGCAATACGACATCCAATGCCTGCACATCTAACTTGCGAACCAAACGCCCAAAAGGATTTGCAATAGGCAGTACGGGCACCAGGCATTAAAGGTGTATTAATGGCCTTCTCAAGTTGTTTGACTGCATTCAGAAAAAGTTGAACACTTCCGTCAATATTCGCCGAAAGTAATGCAGCGTTACCAGGAGTAGATTTAAGAGCAAAACGTTTCTTTCCACGTTTCTTTTCCGGTAAAACACCAAGGCAAATACCAGTCATAGTATGAAAAAGCCATACAACTTCCACCCAAGCCATATCATTCAACGAGCCTTGTGCAAAATCATTGGACCATCTTAACTTCCGCAGCCAGTTCCAAAGCAACTCAATGTATTTGCCCTCAATATCAAGGGAGATATTAGGGATATCATTCAAGCCAGCCGAAAAATCAAACGCCGTGGCATAACTGAGATCCAAAAACCTACAATCAGCGTTTGGTGCATCAACCACTTCGTTCCGAAAACCACCCCGTAGAAAAACATGGGCACATTCAACATGAAAGTGGGCCAAACCAATAGCAGTGATTTTTTCACTTTCATACTTTCGGAGACAAACCTTGTGAGCATCAAGGAATTTTTTAGGGAACAAAGCCAAAGCATCCTTCGCCGCAACATCTGCACAACTGTTGTGAAATGCCAAATAATACTGCCAACCCGAAAGCCCATCAAGGTCCTGGTGTGCCTTCACTTTACGAATACATGATTGAGAATACGAAACTAAATGCAAAACCCTCCAAAAGACAAGCCATAAGTCATATTCTGCTTCCGGAAGCTGGATGCTCAATCCATCTCTTTTAGCAGTAATACATTTGTTGGCAGTCATCACAAAGGAGGAACAGTCAGAATAGATAACTGCATTAGGACACTTCGCAACAGCAATGATTCCCGCAAGCAATTCTGCCCTGAAAATACACTGGTCTGCACCTGGCAATGGCCCTGCTGCAATTGTTTGATTTGTTAGTGACGTCGCACTACCAGCAACTGTAATTGCCCAAGCCGCATATCGGAGTTTCCGGTTTTGCGGGAAACAACAAGTACCATCAATGAAAACAAAACACACATCCTCGGTATAAAGATTCATTTCAGGAAAGGCAACTTCGTTCAACATAGCCGCGAGACTGTGCAAACCTGGTACTTCAGTAAACAAACCAAACAACAAAGCATGATCAGGAAGCTTAACCCAATTTCGTAAATCCTTGGAAAACTTTTCCCGGACAGCTGCAGTGGCTTGACACTCCATCAACCTATGTTTAATGGAATCTTCGCAATTACAAGCAGGACATTTGCAGGTATTGGCCGTAAATTTGGAGAGCACGTCATTTGTCACAAGCGCTCCACTACGGATGTTCTCATACAAAGTGACCTCTTGTGGTTGAAGTTTCCGAACAATACAATCATCAAAGGTTTCAATACTAGAGAGCCCTTTGAACTGCTTCCGATGTTGAATCTGCTGGCAAACATGCATCTTCCAAGTGTCAGACAAACATGCTGCAATGAAACGCATGGAGGAATAGAGCAGGTTAAAACACAACCCCTTAGAATGTTTACACTGCAATCCTTGCACTGTCCAACCAAGAAAAACCAAATTCTGCCGGAGCAGTTTGATGGGCCCAAGGTACTTGCCACCCTTTCCAAGCTTACGCAAAACAATCTCGGCACCATTACGTGTACGTTTAGCAAAGTGCCTAACATGCTTCAGCCGATTAAGTGTCAAAACAAATTCAGGGTCAATGGGTTGTTTCCCGTGCAAGCCTAATGCCAACCATGGGTTCTGTGAGCATATCCTGTGACCAATTGCTTCCGCAGCAGCTGATCTCAATCTGTGCAACCGAGTTCGGCTAGTAGGAATACTTTCTGCTGCATGCAATGACTGTGGCCAAATGGATTGCCGAATGATCTTGGCCTTATACCTACGGTTAATGGGTAATCTATTGAGTCGCCGCAAACGCAAAATACCCTTATGGACACGATCTTGGTGTTGCCTAACCGAGAGGCGTAAGGAATATCGCATATCAGCGCCCAAATCAACACCAGAATATTGCAAAGGCAAAACACAATCATTCACTCTCACATCTTTCAACCGTTTACGCAAACATCTGTGTGAAGCCCAAACCCAACTCTTTGGCACAGATATGTACAACTGCAATTTCCTGCAAAGATCCGCAACAGCTGCAGTGCTGGATTGTAAGCTCGGAATACTAAATGCAATTATGCACCAATTATCCGCATAGGAACTGGGAAAGGAATCTTCATCAACAGCTTTAACAACCAGCAAAAACAGGTACGAGATGAAACCAACGGCAGCCACGCTCATTCCGCATCCTTCAGGCACCCCTGTAGTGGCACCATACTCACGTGACAGTGACCACTGAAAAATGAATAGACGCTTCAATTTCAACAATGCACTTGTCCAGCAGTTGACAATCTTAGAGTCCAAACCCAAATGAATAGCAAGTAGCTTCAATGGCGTCCGCCCAAAGGTATTGAATGCTTTGATCAAGTCAAAAACTGCTCCTGCACAAGGGCGATTTGACTCATGTGCATCACTGATGGCTTCAATGGTGCGAGTCCACATCAAGGTAGTGGCTTCCGAAAAACTGACATCTGGGAGCACCAAACCAATTTGTTGATTCATCCAAGTCAGAATCTTATGAGTCCTCATCCTACCCCAAATACGGTAGAGCATTGAAGCCACCGTTATTGGCCTCACATCTTTCCATGTAACTTCACCGGTGGTTTTTGCAAGACAAACCACAAAAGCTTTCATGCAAACATCGGGCCACTCACCTGAAATCTCGATGAAATTGAGGATATGCAAAAGGACCAAAACCAACGCTTCTGGGAGAGCCAACAACTCCTTCGCAGACCAAGAACAAGAACCACGCATCGAACGTGCTTTGGTATTAGTAATTGCGTATCTCCAATCTGTCAAGTCAAGTGGTTGAAAGTGAAGTGGATGCCAAGACGGAACATGTGAAAGCAATTGCTCAAATTCTTCCCACCTTTGCGGCTCGTCGATTTCCGGGTCACGGCACCAAAATTCACTCCAACCTTTGTACATAACATCTGACATCTCATCGGGTGAGTGGACCACCAATTGCTGAGAAACTTTCACTGCATTCTTGTATGCGATGGGTTTATCAAGCACCAATGCATTAGGCAAAATGCCTTCAATTTTCCATGACTCTTGATCATTGGACAAAGGAGCACCAACCCGAAAATCATGTGAATTTTCAACCTGTAACCTTGCAGTAGGCCCACTCCATCTCACCTTCTTCAACTTGGGTTTGATACAAGTCACAATATGCGTGATTTCAGGCATAGATTCTTCCTTAACTGCCGCAAATGCTGCACGACCACCACTGTTCGTTTGTGAGTCCTCCAACAACTGCTTGAAACCATCACGCTTGCGTTTGCGGTCAAGTGACACAAGGCGATCACATTCAATTTGCGTCAGTTCCTGCAACTGTAAAACACACTCCAACGTTGGCAAAGAATGATGCAAAAGAACACCACATTTGAACTGCACCCATCATTGGAAGGAGTGGCCAAACCCAGGGGAGCAGTAAATGGCATTCCAAATATTCAAGGCCATAGCAAATTGTTGTTTAGCAATCACCCCCGCAAGATGTTTCAACCGTCTGGTTTGTCTAAGTAGCCGTGTCCTGGTATTTGCGCTGTCAAGATGAATATTCGCATCCCCAGGGCGACCATGACGCACACATGGAGGAGAAATGGAAATTTCGGTAGGCGCCAAAGCCTTGCATCTGCCTTTATATTGTGATTCATTGCTAAGGTTGACCGTCTCACTAGCCTGGATCAAGCAATCTTCCGAATGTTGACTCCAAAATTGAAGAGCCTGTTCACATTGACCCTGTTGCAAAAATGAATCAACTTGGTTTGCAATTTTGTACGCAACCTTCTTCCCAACATCATTGAGAACAGCATCATCAAATTTATGATCATCAAAGGAACGCGGATGTGGCCAAACAAGTTGTGAATACTTGGCAATGGCTACATTGAGACGAACCTTGAGTACAGGATGCGAATCAAATTGATAAGTCTCCACAACCCTAACGTCATGCAAAAATCTAGTCACCTTAGCGTCACCTAATGCAAAAGTTCTTCTGGTGGCACCACGGCATGTAGCTTCCGCCCCAAAACCCCATTTCAATTGACTGAGCTCAGCCAAATCTTTCCAACCATGATCAAACAGAATATTGCATGTCTCAAGAAGTTCAGCTTCAATGTTGAAATCACCAACGAGAAGCGTGGGAAAATCCGACATCACAATCCGTTTGTGTACCTCATTCATGATGCAATTAGCTTCTTGCAGTCGCATTGGGTTGTCTTTACTTTTGGCAGGCAAGTAAACAACCAGAAAACGAAATGTCAAATGACAATTGACCGGAACCAAAACATCCAGGATCCTTCCAGAACTCCAAACATTGGCGTCAACTTGGTTGAAAGCCCTATGCACATGCAAATTTGACATTACTGCACACCCAGTGTTGGATCCCCGCAGCGATTCATTAAATCCATGGTTCCCTTTCGGACGGGCCAGCTCAGAAAATTGTACAAATTGATGAAGTTTTCTGCATTCCCGCCTTATCAAATGGGCAGCTTTAGGAGTCACAGAAGTTTCACTAAGGCAATGGACACCGTCACCGAGTGGCAGTACATCCGAAACTTTACCATACAAAGAAGTGGGATTGATCACGTTGACATGCAAGTAAGAATGAGGACCAGGGTTCAGAGCCTCCCCAATAGGGACAAAAATTGGAATCCACAAAAAATTTCCATGCAACATCAACTTCAGCCAAGACTGTGCAAGCATGAGTCCATTTTCAATGGCATCGAAACGGCAGAGCGGTACCAATCTCATTGTAAAGCTATGCGATGTTCGGCCCCTCGGAATGGCATCGAAACGGCAGAGTGATATCAATCTAATTAGAAAACTGTGCAATGCTCGGCCCCTCGGAATGGCATCGAAAAGGCAGAGTGATAACAATCTAATTGAGTGAAATCTAGTACAGTCCATCAGACATGTACAAAACGTAAGGAAACCGCACATAACTTCACCATGCTGCAAAGACTCCACATATGCACCAACGTGTTGAAAAAATGCAGTAGGGATACACTCGCATAGAAACACTAAGTTTCCAGAATGATCTTCCCTCCACACCAAACACGGTAACATCGAATTAAGCCATGAGGCACACCATCACTGACTAGGCAATCTATTGATTGCTCCATCCGTTCCTTTCTGCCTTTTCTCTCCAAATAGAGCTTTCAATTCACCAAACTTCTCATCAAATCTCTGGTCAAATTTGTCTTGAACCTGAACGGCTTGGTTTTGATGGAAAGCCTCCGCACGTGCGAAAAATGAGTCGAGTTGACTACTAACTGATTGACTTTGGGTTTTCACTGTATGTTCCAGGGTCTGCATTCCATGAGTAAATTGTTGCACAGCACGTGCATGATCACGCTTCAAATCCTGAAGCATTGTACCCTGCTCACTAATACGGGTGTTGCATGATGCCAACCCATTGGTGATTTGTTCCTCAAATTGGTTACACTTAGCCAATGTAACCTCCTGCTGTGCATTCAATTTGGCGGTGGCCTCTTGGATTTCAAGTGCAATGTCATGCTTCAAGTCATGTTTCAAATCAGCCTTCACGTCCTGCATCAACTGTTCAAACCGCAATTTCTGGGGTCCAGTGACCGTACGTTCAGGCTGACTGCAACCACTTCCCTTCTCAATGTCAAAGTTAATCGGCCTTGTCACCAATCTCCGATCAGCAGCTGCAACTATCGTGCGTTCACCATGTGGAATCTGCTTCAGAATGACCGCATTGGTATCTTGAATCTGCAAAACCCTAGCGGGCGGAGAAGTGCAAGCAAGGACTGTCCAAGTACGATGCCCATTTGGATTCAACACCTGTGCTGGCCAACTAGCCTCTTTCAGAGCCTGTCTCAACTGGAGTTTGTCACATCCTGCTGGCAGGTTCATAATGGTATACTTGACAGCATCAGGTTGTCCATGATAGTCCTCATCAGTAGAGGCTTCAGGATAGATCTTTTTCTTGGCATCTTTGTACTTAGACTTGTCAACACGCAATCCAAGAAATCCATTGAGCCTGACAACCCCAAGATGCTCAGGAACTTGAAGCAAATAGTGCTGCATTTCATGCATGTCAACGCAATCGGTCTGCAGGATACGATATCGAACATCCTTACCACCTTCCGGACCCTTGGAAATCATGAATGTCCCATTGGTACCAGAAAGGCGCAACATCTTGGTAAGAAAATTGTCCGGACACCTGAAGACAAAATGAGCATAATCAGCTTCACCTCGGTCTTGAAATGTAACCTTCTTTCCTCCTCGAAAGTACGCAAAGCTCCAGACATCAAGAGTCTGCTTGATTTCTCCACCTGACAAACGCTTGAGAAAGCGTTCCGCACCTTGATCAAGTTGTGTCCACTGATCATTGCCATTTCGGTACACATTCACCATAACAACCGTGCTCTTTGGTGCATCTGTCAATGAAATCTTCTGGGAAGTAGCAGTAAGCAAAGGAGTATCACCACACTGGACAAGCAATCCCTGCAAAGCAGCAGGTAACCCACGGACTCATCCAGGAACCGTCACTTGTTGAGCATCGACCTCACTTCCTAAAGAAGCCGTGCCAAGGATCAGAATGGCCAACTCATCAGGGCTGAACTTCTGTCCCCGTATTTGCGCCAAAACACTGGGCAATTGTGAATCATCATGGTTCACAACAACCAAACCTGTCGCATCAGGACCGAAATCTTCAATCTTCAATGCAGCTGGGACTGTATCATCCGAACATCGAAAGAAAGTGAAATCAATCTGAACCTTGGAAATGTTGAAGTCTGCATTCTTACCTTTCCCACGTCCTTTCTTATCACGTGACTTGTTTGCCGTCTTGGCCCACCAATCTGGTGTAGGTTCAAGTTCAGCCCTGTTGTGTGACCTTTCTTCTTGGCGAAGCAACGTGATGCCTTTTTCATTGGCTTTGTCCTTCAATGCAATCCATGAATCTTTGGCATTCATGCACTCTTTGGCTTGTGCCCATCCAATTTTCTCAATCACATACATGACTCGATCCGGCAATCTTCCCTCAGGGACGCCTTTTTGGGTAAGAATTCCAGCAAGCCATGTTTTAACATCATCACGCATACCACCTCTCAAAGGCGCTTGTAGCACTCTGACAACTTGATTTTGGAACATGTACAACATGGTCTCAGCATCAGGAATGGTGTGATTGACACTGAGGCAAAAACAATCAACCGGCATGGAAGTCATGTGCTGAACCCACATTGCAAGGTGATAAACCTTTAAGAGCGGATGAATCAAGCAAATCCCAACTGGCTCAACCACAATGTTCACATTGGAAAGGTGCACGAAGTAATGTTCACTCACAACAGCATCATCAAGGGAGCATGGTTTTTCATCCAAGAAGTCACCAATGTAGACAGTCTTGACATTCGCATGCAACAAGTGAGACAATGCCAAGTGCAACGCATCCCTCAAGGTAGTGTCTGAACTACAAGTCCATGGAATCACCATGAAGTCATTCACATGAAAGACCATAGTGTGCATCACGGGTTCCACCAACATGCTGGGTTGAAGCCAAATCCATTTGTCATCACGGCCCACACGTTGACCAATCATGGTAAAGAGCGGAAGACAAAGTTTCTTGATGACCTGTTCATGACTCAATCCAAAGAATCCAGAAGCAACGTCAACAGCATGGAATGCAAAGATTGCATGAACTGGTGAGATACTGTTGCCCAGTTGTTGGAATGCCAGATCAATGTCTGAAGGAAGGACAATGTCCACCGGCAAGCCCATCAACCTGGAAATCTCCAATGGATGAAAATATCTGGCACCATGAATGGATTCAACACCAAAGCTCATCAATCCTTTACGCCTCAACAGGTCCTTTCCAAGCCGGTGTTGACGGCCATATTGATGCATAAATGTAGGCACAATTGCATCACCATTGATGAACCTCAAATCCTTCAGCGCAGATTTCAACATGTCAGGAGCATACTTGGCTCTCACACTAGGTGGTGCAAAAGTGGGATCAAGCATCATTTCCAATGCAACATGATCAATCCGGCACCGATCCAAATCCCCACATTCCTCAGCCAAAAACCTGTCAGGAGACGAATCAAAGGATGCAATGTAGTTCCAACCATTGAAGGCTCCATGAACTTGAGGGCACTCCCGCACAAGGACAATGATGCACCTTTTTCTCACACTAGCAGTGACATAAGCCAAATCCACAATTGTGCAAAAAGGACCAAACAAGCCAGTCTGCGTGAAAGCAACCTTGACTTCACTCCAATCCTTATGACTTAATAGTCCCGCAACATTTTCACCAAGTGCATGGTGAGGCTGAGTGATCGCAATAAATTGCGCCACGTCCAGAATTGATTCCCCATCCCATGACTCAAGCCCAAGGGCATTAGCCGCACCACTCCACGGTTGACAAGGTGATGAAAACCACACTGCTACACACGGGATCCAAAAAAGGATGGACCACCACTTCTTATCTTGAAAGTCCGAATGTATCAAGATAGGATCATCTTGCAAGAGACAATCAGTGTAACCCTTCACATCAGAGAATTCCCAAAAAGTTCCACCATGGTTCTTCTGAAATGTTAGTAGGACATCCCGATTGGTGTCAATCGCGATCAGACGGGCACCTTTGGCCTTCACCTGTTGGTACTTCTTGAAACCAAAGGACCATCCACCAAGACCGGCAAACAGTTCGACAATAGCACACTTCGAATGATCCTTCCACCACCGAACAACAGCATGCAATGTATCAGGCGAAGGTAATGAAACTACCGAAATGCCCTGCATCACTTGTGGTTGAACACCGATGACACAAATCATGTCACCTTTCATGTGTTCATCAAATTTGAAAGGAACACTCGCCATCACCAAACATTTGTCACCAATCAAACCATTCGGTGTCACAAAGACCCCTGCAGCTGAACAGTCAGTGAAAATCCTAAAAAGCAAAATGACATGCTTGCATTCACCCAAGTCACCACGCATGTTCTCATCAAATTTGGTCTTGGGAAAGGTGCCATCAGGATCACCGAAATATCCCAAGCCCTGGGTCGAAGCAAATCTCCTAATAGGCCCATGCTGACTTTTCAACGGCAAACTTGGTGCAATCATGCAATGCTCACCATCAACCAACTCAATCAACAATGCCAAATCAGATGGAACAGGCACCGAAGTGCTCACCTCACTGTCGAGGTTAACATCACAAGCAACCCACTCAATTGTGGGTGTAATAGATGGCATCATCATGTTTGGCCCATCACTCATCAACGCCATGGCAAATCAAATCCCGGGGTCTCAGTTGAAACCACCTCGCCACGTGGAAGGCGCCCCGAGCTTGAGGCTAACAGTAAACTGTTTGGGGAAAAACAGATGCTTCTAAGATTCTAAGGATAGTTGTTACATTGTTGTTGAGAAAATGTCGTTTTTTTGGACAAAAAACGGTTGGGAGTATCGACATCCAGTGATCCGGTCCCAAGTTTGCGGGTGAAGACTTCCAACCCCTTTGCTTCGCCAAGAAACAAGTAAGCTTCCAAAGAGGTACCTCAAACGTTTTGATGTAGATTTTTACGTAAGGGGTGGATGGAAGTTTTAGGCAGAAAGGGAAACACATCTGCGTTTGAACTGATTGTCCCCAATGATCAAACCTTGGCAGGTTAGTAAGGGCCGGGTCAATATGGTTCCATACTTAGAACGGTTTTGGGCCGCATCAGAAGCGGTGTTTGTGAGGTTCAAAACCGAGCTCTTCTGTTGTTGTCATCACTGCAGAAGTTACAGAAACAAATGTGCCTTTTGTTGCGCCATTGTGTAGTCCATATAATGCATAATCGAAATTCATGTATCTGTCATACATAGCAAGAGGAAATTTGCTGTAGTATCCTCCCACTTTTTCTTGTCTCTTTGGGGCTAGTGTTTCTGTTCTCGCATGAGCATTTACAAACTCTCACAATTTGTCCCCTTTCAAAAGGAGATCCAAATATCACTTACAAACAGTGTCCCTATGTGATCAAAGATATGAATCACATACCCCCCCCCCCCTTCGAAAAAAACCGAGGAGCTGTAGCAAGAACCCCGCGATGGGCGCCCACATCAAATCGGTGAACTGCCGGCGGATTCGAAAAAAAAAATCCAGGTGACTTGAGGATGCCAAAGCAGGGAAGAAAAGCAAGCAACATCACTTACATTGAATTTCTTTTAGGTCGTTTACGAAAAAAAGAATCTTGGGCCCCTGGCATTTGTCAGAAAACTTCTCCAGTCATTCAAACACCTTTTTATCACCTGAAAGATGTGATTAAAAACATGGACGTATTTTCTCTTCGTAAGAGCTAAAGGAATTGACTTCAAGTTTTCAGTCTGTGCTCTAGTGCAATCTCAAGATGTCTCAAACTTAGGGGCACAAAAGAAATAGTTTTTCCTACTAGAAATTTACCAATTCGGGGCAAACCCTTGAGGTACCTTTTTCTTCAAAAAGTTGGGGCCCAGCTGAAGTTCAGTTTCGTCCACAAGCACCTGTTTCCAAAAATACTAAACATCCTTGGAATCAATCAACTCAAAGGAAACTAAAGACACTTGAGGGATCAAAATTGAGTCCAAGCAAGATCTAGTTGACTCAGACTCATCGCAGTAACTCTACAACCCTTATAGGCATCAAATTGTCAAATCCTTCAGCTTTTTACCGCAACTTGGGGTTCATTTTTGACCCTTTCTGGAGAGCAACACATGTTCAACTAACCTCCAATCGCGCAATCCAATCAGCCGTGACTTTGCAACTTGTGCCCCCCCCCTCAGCCTCTCCAATAAAAAAGATCAAATAACTTGCCATTCCTCACAAAGTACGCAAAAACAGGGTCCCACAATCCATGTCTTGGGTCTCGTGAGATATCTTTAACCACATTGAGTTTGGGAGCAAAGGTTGCTGAATTCATTTGGACCTTTCATCACCTCTCAATGGATGAGTTTTTGAGGAAACAGTCAAGCACAAAGGCACAAAAAGCTACAACCAAACGGAAAGAATGGACAAACAAATGATCCTGCTTGCCAACAAAAAACGACTTGAAATTCATCGGCAATTTTAACACCCTAAGTTTTGGTACAATATCCCATTGACCAGAAGGTCCCTCATACCTAAACTGCAACTTGTCTCCGTTGGTGTCATCTACAACATAAATCATTGTGACTTCAAATGGGCAAGGTATCATCGCTTTGATTCGCCTTTAGCCTTTGGACTTTCGAGGCTTCGCTCTGTTTCTCTCTGAGCTCAGCATCCAATGATGTCAATGATGATGCAGGCTATCAGCAGGCGCCACTTGTCACCACGAATCGACTCAGCCAGAGCAGTCACATCCAACCAGATCTGACCTTCAGTGGTGAAGTGGTGGGATTCAGGTTGCTGGTTCTTTGTTGGCTAAGGTGGATGGATTTATATAGATAGGTATCCTGGTTTGTGGGGTTCATGTCATCTTCAATCCCAGCATCCATTTTCCCTTTTCATGTTGCAACCGCCTCAGTTGATGTTCTGATTGCTATCAACAATCTCCATACCAGGTAGTCAAATGTCAACAACAGCAGCCCAAAACACAAAACAATCAACTCAGCGTAACCAGGGGTGAGAAGTTAAAGTCCAGTTGGTAGTTCAGTTTGCTGGTTTTTATTGGAACCTCGAGATTCCAAACCTTCACCATCACAAGGCAACTCCAGCTCTAAAACAACATATAAGAAACAACAACGCACACAACACACACAACCAAGATGAAAGGAGACATGGATCCCCCATTCTTTAAGAAACGCAAATGTGAAGGTACTGTGTCTTTGGGTTGCCATGTTTTTTGGAAGCCTTCCGCTGCGTACAGCACCCAATCGGTCATCGGGAATCTGGATCTGCATCATAATGACACAAGAAACTAAAATAATACTTTGAGGAACATGTCAAAGTTGGCCACAGTCAAAGACCCATAGTCTGAAATGTTGTTGTTGCTGCTTGTTCTTTATCATCTTTCTCTGGGTTTGGGCAGTGCATGCATTGTTGTTGGTTTAGTCCATTTTTGAATTCAACCATCACAGCAAAACAATACGTGAACCTTCAGACCGGCACAATACCATCTGAACCAAAACACATCATCAACTTTCAACTTCAAACTTTCAAATACCAACATCCATAACATAACAATGATATGCCATTGCTCCAATTCATCCACAAGTTACTTCCAAAGATCTGTGACATGTCCAGCAGAAAACGGCCCTGCCACGTTTTTGACGGCTTCTCCAACACTTCTGAAGTGGACAGTAAAGTGGTATTCAAATCACAAACTGAAGTGGATTCAGATCATCCAACTCACAGGAATTCCATGGGTTGAAGTATATAGACGTATATACATATATACACAATACAGTATTGTATAATATAATATAATATAATATAATATAATATAATATAGTATAATATAATATGGTATCATATCATATAATATAATATAATATAATATAATATAGTATAGTATAATATAATATGGTATCATATCATATAATATGACATTTATATATATATACTATGTATACGTATACATTATACATATCATTCATGTAAACATAAATACACGTAGTTCAGTTTTTGAATGGTTGGAAGACTGTTGGGATGACGCTGCCTCACGTGGTGCCTCGGACCCCCCTGTGGCAGCCATGGCAGCAAGGCAACACGTTTTTCTTACGAGGTCAGGGTGAACCTCACCTAGCAACATGGATTGACAACCTCATGGATTGACAACCTAGCAACATGAATAGAAGATACTAAATATGGAAAAACACATGAAGAGTTTGAATTAGGAAACTCTGAAGCTCCCAAGTTGTTTGCAAATCACAAGATCTGAGTTCCCTTTAATCGCTGATATTCAACTCATTTCAACTCTTTGAGCCACGTCTTCTTTCCGGCATGTCCTTCCAATCTTTTCACGTGTCAATAGTTTTGACTCACTAGGTGAAGAGCAAAATAGATCTGCAAACAAATCTCAGAAAGAAAGACAACTTGTTGAAAAATATACACTTCCTGAAACTAACATTTCCCATGCAAAGGCAATTTGGAAGATGATTTTCCTTTTCCAAAGGTGGGATATGTTAGTTCCCTGGAGGCTACAGTAAACAACTATTGACAACCTGAAAATGTCACCTTAAACAGTTGGGGTGCAACAACCCCAACGTAATTCCTGAACTTGAACTTGAACCCCTAGTTCAACTGGTACAAGAAATACTCTTCCTTTGAAGTATTTTAGCTTTCTTGAATCTTTTTG
>DF243716.1:0-12416 GCA_000507305.1 Breviolum minutum Mf 1.05b.01 | reverse complement strand
CAACAACATCATTCAGTTTCAAATGTTCAAATCCCGAATTTGCCGGCTTCGGGCTTTGTCAGTGATTTGCTTTCACTTCCAAGATCCTTTACATTCACTGCTCATGAATGCTCATCACGATAGGCACAGCTAGTTTTTGTTAGAGGGGGTAAATTTTGGAAGCTAACTAAACAACCAACCGAAGGTACAATTTCCGTTCGCTCCTTTAAGTACGTTTTCCAAAAGGGTCCAACCCAACAATTGCCCTCCTTGCAGCAATCTGATTGTCGATTTTTCCAAGTTCACCACCACCCTTCCTTTAAAAGAGAACCAACTGGAAAGTTTTGAATGCTCATTTTATGTTTTCACTTGGTGGATTTGGATGGATTTGCTGTGAATTCCAACTCTGCTGATTCCTTCAGGATTCCCATTCCACTTACAAAAACACCACTTCAAGGGTTTTTACAAATTCCTGACCAGAAAAAAAAACACGTTGCCATCCAACTTTCAATGTTCAAGACCGACTTTTAAACCTCGGAATTTCCCTCTTCGCCGCCACCTTGGCTTCTTGGCATCCGCTTCATCATCACTTGCATCATCCATTTGGAATCGACGTCGTCCACCCTCGGCCTTTGACTTGTCTTTTTCTTTTCCTTTCTCTTTTCCTTTGCCTCACGAGGATATATAAGCCAAAGTCCTAAAGGTGTCTCAAAAAAAATGTTGACCTTTTGTTGGCCAGAAAATCACACCAAAATGACAATGATGTTAGGCTTGATCGGATGAAGGGCAGCAACCCGCATCAATGACCACTTTGCTGTTTCTACCGGCAGAGTTGGCACAGTTGGCCCAGACACCTTTGCCTTTGTCTCCCTTTTCGCCTTTGCTTTTGAACTTGCCTGAGCACAGGTTCAACACTGGGTTCTGAGGTGAAATGGGCAAGAGTTTGCTGATACTTAACCTCAGCTTCCCACATTCAACATCTTGGGAAAGACTGATGGTTTTGATGGAAAGGAGCTCTTGTTTCTTAGATTCAACAAGTTGAGCACCCAAGACCACAGTCCAGGTACCTTTGCTTGGACCCTTGCCACCTTCTTCTTCATCATCCTGGGACTTTTCGATGATCTGGTGATCTATGATCATCTATGCTCCAAAATTTCCCATTCTATTCTATCTTGTTGTACATATCAAAACATATAATATGAGATTGTACTCGATTCCATTCTATCAGCTAAGGTGTGATTTGGAACCTAGTGGTAATAGCTGCTAGCTCCAAATCTTTCTCTTGTATGACAACTTTGGGAAGCCCAAGCATGGTCGCTGAACAAAGCGGAGAAATTTCGAACGTCCAATCATCCAATCATTGCCACTTTGCTCGGGAAATGACTTCATCAGGGCTACACTTTTACGGCAGTTTCCAAGGAGACTTTGGGAAAGCAGTCATACTTCACCAAACAGAAAATAGATTTCGAGGCCTGACATTTCCAGAAACTCCCAGTGCCACAGAACCATCCCTCAAATGAATGGAAGCTCTATATTAACCTTGGAAACTCTGTAATCTCAATGTAAACATCCATGCTTGTTGAAAAGAAAATCCGCATCAAATCCACTCCATCCGCTCGACTCATGCAAAACCCAAGCCTTCGCTTTCTTCTGTGTGATGGCTCTCGAACTCTTGGATACGACAATTTCTCTGCCACCCAGAATGCCTGTGAGGTAACAACAAGCCTCACCCTGCGTGAACCCGGGAACCCTTCAAAAAAGCAAAAGCAGATCAAAATTCCCCATCTTTGCTTGCTTTCTTTCTATCCCCAAGGGTAAACCTGGTGTATGTCACTGTGAGTGATGATGTCCCAATCATGGCGTCCATGGAGGGATTTGGAGGGTGTTTTTTCCAATGGCTGACAACCAAAAACTTGGCTGCTGCGAGGATTGTCTTGCTGTTCGACACCAAGCTGAAACTATTTCCTACTCAACCGAATGAGAGATTTGCTCAACCGACGGTTGAGGGCAAACAAGTGTTAAACATATATCTATCTATATTCAGTACATAACAATTACATATATATATATATACTTAGATATACAGTTATTGTCATGTTTATTTACCGTATTCATTCTCATAACTGTCTAAATATCAAGAGAATATCACGAAAAAGTCGCCTTCTCAATCCACAAAACATAGAAATCCCGCGTGACCCTGGGGATTAAGGTCAGAAATAACTTCGACAAGATGTGCCCAGGTACTATCTGACAAGAGCAAGGCACCTTGAGCACCTCGCGATGGTCAACATGCACAGTATCAGACTCCATTGGGGATTGGTCACTTTTTGAACTGCGGAAACTGAAAACACATGAAAACACATCTGGTGGTAACAGCTTCTCACTCTTACCGATTGAAAATGTATCAAAATGAGAATCGAATCAACATGTCACTGTTCCTTTGTATTTTTGATGAAGGATATGAAGCGAACCCTGCATACCAAAATATACGGAATCTAATGAACCCACTTGCATTTGCTTTACAAAAACGCTTGGTGCATCTTACTAAGATACTATCTTCAGCAAAATCACGAATCCAGGTATTAGGGTATCTGGTGAACTGCGCTGGTAACCGGTATCCATCAACCGGCTCATTCCTCATAAAAAATCCTGTCCGGCCCCATTTTTTACCTTCAAAGTTCTGAAACTCCACAAAGCCAAAGCCACGCGAACGGCCGTCCTTTGAATGGAATGAGGGGAGTCATGCTGCAGTTGTTTCATGTGAATCGGTGGGTAGGCAACTGGAACGTTGTACCCGCCACCCAACAAAAAACATGGCCGATCCAACGTTCGAAGTATGGCTCGTTTATGGTCAGATCGTTGGATGTTTGGTGTACTGATGCTGCGGTCACATGGTACAAACCTGCAGCTTTGGAAACCCCTTTAACCGCTTTGGACAGAAACCAAAACGGCACTCAGTTTTCTTCTTTGAACAAAGAAGAAATGATGGGAACCCAAAAAAACTATGCCTAACCCCATCACGTCCACCATTTGCTGCAATGGTTCCCTTACAAACAACAGCTGATCCAACTGCTCAAAGAGAGACCAACAAATCTCAGACTGAAACCTGAGACAAAATAAAGTTCTTACCTCTGGCAACATCATCCATAGTTTTTCAAAAGGGATCATCAATGACCATGACATTTCTTGGTGTACACCGAAATGTTGAGCAAATGTTAGAAGGACTCCGTTACTCAAGTACCCTGTTTCTGGGATTTTTCCGTCACGTTTTCCCGCAAAGCCCGCCAGGCATCGTTGGTTTTCACAATCAACACCTGTGCCACTTCACCACAAGACCTCAGTCAATGTCAACGTTTCGGTGGCGGTCCTAGGATAGCAATGTTGCCAAACCCTCTAATATATAATTTGTCACTGTGTTTCCTACTGAAATCTTTTCAAAAAGATGTTCTCTCAAAATGGTTTCGTCTTCCCCAATGTAACACCTTGGACCTGGTGGATCACGTGGGGCCTAGGCTTCAATCCCTAAGTCTACAACTGCGGGTTGTTGTTAGCGACCTAAATATCCACAGCCATATTTGGAAGGAGAGAGTACATCATTTGAGCTAGCTGGCAAAATTCCTTTTACCAAAAGTGGAAATTTTATGAAAACTCTATGAATGTTATCGTTTTAATATCATTTTGTTATCGTTTTTAACTCTTGATCGTTTTACAAGGAATTGATGCTTTATCGTTTTACATGGGTTTCAAGTATATAGTAGCAAAAAGGGTCAACCTTTATCGTTTTACAAAGGAACAACCATGTATATGACACATCATACAGTGAATCGACCAGAGGGAAATTGAAAATGATTGAAATCCAATGTGACATTTGCTCTTTGTTCATCACTAAGCACGAGCTAGCTGCAAGGTCTTTTTTCCAAGTGGAACATCGCTAGTTTTTGCACGAGGCATGGGCTTTCAGGATTTGCCAAAGTTAGTAAGTTAGCACACTGCATTTGATGCTTGCGGAGACGTGTCTGCACCTGGGGGTTGGCTAACCCCAACCCAACTTTATCGTTTTTGCTATCGTTCTGTTATCGTTTTGGTTTGTATCTCCAAGACTCATTTTGTTGTTGCTGCTGCTGCTTTTGGTGGTGCTTCTGACCATGCTGCTGGTAATGGAGTTTCTTCTTCTGGCGCTGGGGCTATAAAATGGTGCTGCTGTCAGTGCATATCTGCTACTGGTGCTGGCGGCGCTGCTGGTGTTGGGACTGATGTGGTGCAACATACAGCCATGTAAACGACACCGCAAGTGCACACGGATGGTCATGGAGCATCATAACTAAACGTTATCCTTTTTTGAATGCTTTATCGTTTTACCACGCTTTGCAACTATCCTGCTTCTACTCCAGCATGTCTCAAACTTATCGTTTTCCAGCACACCTGCAAACTACCAACAACATTGCATAAAATTTCCATTCACATAAAGGATTCTGTTTGAACCTTTTAGCCATTTGCTCATTTCTTGCAGCTGAATGTGACCTGTTTGGTCAACTCGTGACTCGCGCACTTAGGGACACAATATATGTCCACACAAAAAAGCATCTTGTTTTCAGATACCCATGAAGATGATCACGAATTGACTCCAAATCTAGATCCTCAGACAGTTTATCGAGTGGTGTGAAATTATAGTAGGAAACCAACTGTATTTTATGGCCTGTAACGCTCTGACACGGGGATTTGTGCGGATGTTTTGAGTGGATGAAAGTCATGAAATGAAAACTCAATCATGGCGTTCAGTTCTTCTCTCATGGCCCAAGATGTGTTAAGGTGTTTTTTCAATCTTAAGGCACCTCCGGGCGGAAATAAATCGTTATAAGATGCAACAAGGAGCTGGAAATGCTGCTCCAAAGCCGTCTCATCCACGTTGAAAGCTAGGTTTTTCACATAGACCGTTGTAGGGCACTTGGCAGATTGGCGAACCTTGCCATCTCACAGTGATTTTTTCCAGCTTGGAGTTGATCTGGAAACTGTGGATTTGGATCACCATTTCTTCCCCCCCCCAAAAAGAAGATCAAAGAAACCCTACTTTTTTCTACTTCTCGGGGTGCTTTGCTCCTATCTGAATCCAGTGGGACTCATTTAAATCATATCTTTGGAACCAGAGTTCCCCATTTTTAAGTTGTGCAAAATGTTATTTTGAAGAACCTCAAGTCCAACATCAATTTTGGGAAGGCAAACCTTGCGAAAAAACTTGGGATTTCCATAATTTCCATATGAGTTGGTCACCGAAAAAACATATCCCCCTCCGAATCTTTCCGCTGATCAACATTGCCAAGTTGCAGGGTCTTCACGATCCAACTTTCCTTGAACAATCAAACGCTGATTCACCTGACGTACCCAGGGATGAAGAAAGCCAAGACACCCAATGTTTGGGTTTTAAATGTTTTACACGTGATGAAAAAGAATGGGAAACATCGGAAAAGGCGCCAGAATCGTTGTACCCCGACCGATGTCGGAAATGCACAATTTCCTGTCGCATTGGCTAGGGGGACAATGGAGTCACGTTTGCTGGTAAAGGATACGATCCTCGCCGAGGGATCCATGTTGCACGGAACCATGAGATTGGAGGAAGAGCAGTGCAAAAGATGTGCGGCTCCCAAACGAGCCAGAGAGAGAGAGGAAATGATGGAATACACCAGAGGTCAATTAGGACTCTATCCTGTTTTCTATGTATCTCTGGACATATATATATATATATAGATATAGAGAGAGAGAATGTAAACTTTGTATACCCTGTACATTTGCACTGCAATCATAAGCCTTCATTGCGACAAAATCTTCAAATGTTTTATCCAAAAAGCCCCATGGTTCTATTGATAATATGTCCCTCCAAGAAGATCCTTTACCTATACAAGAACATCCACCAACACCAAGGAGTCCCAAACCTGTGAACCCCATGTCTTCCACAGGAAAAGCTTTGATTGAAACCTGGTAGTCATCCCAATTGCCAGGGGCTTTTCTACCACGGCACTCTCTGAGGCAGATCTTTTCGTGTCGCTGCTGTGGTGTGACGATGGTCTTTCATGGGGATCGACCTGCCAATCTCAGCGGCCCTAAAGGTAAGACGATTCAGGGGAACATTCATCAAAGAAGGACTAAAGTCAAAAATATCTTTGCATATTTACAATATATTTACATATACATAGTTTGTATGCAAAAATTCACCGCTTGGCCAATTGGGATTATGTCCAGTACAAAATTTGGGATGATTTACTAATCCCAACATTTCCCAGTTGACGGATTTTTTGTTTGCCCAGAAAAGGTTCTGCGATTAGACCAAAACCGTGCAGGGTGGAGTTCGTATTCTGAGCAAAAGACAGAGCACACATGCAGATAATCAGACCTTTCTAGTTCCAGACCTTTCGGTAGGTAAATAGACAAATCTGTAGGTAGGTAGATAGCCATAGATAGCATTGATGTATGATATATATATTTATACTATATATATATATACTATCTATATGTATACACATGTTTTCCGGTACTGTAGATCTATTGATCGTTTCAATCAATTAGGTAGAAATCCATGTCGATCCCCCGTTCGCCTCGACAGGGTGACATGTTGGCCCCCAATTTCGAGTCCTTCCAAAGTCAAACACACCTGGCTGATGGTTTCTGGTGCAATTCATGGTGTGATTTTGTTTGTCAAAAATCACACCTAAAGGGCTCCTGCTTACTATCTTGGAGGCTGGTTTGACTTGGAATGAAATGGAATTCGAGGTGAATTGTAGTGATTTAACTTGAATTCAGTACCAGGTTTGGGAAATTTTAGTAGGTCTACCTGAAATGTCATACATTTGGGGGAGGTTCCCCCAATACGAAACTACCAAGTTGATTTATGAAGGCGATGAGGTTCGGAGTCATGATTCACCCAGAATCATAGCTACTTGGAACACTTCGAACTGGAGGATGACGGGGATGATCAAGATCTACTTGCAGAGACTTCACTACCCATGTCCTTCACTTGGGGGTTATTGCCACAATCTCCCAGATTCCAGCTTCGTCTTTTCAAAGGAGAAAACTCCTGTTTTGTCTTATGATTTCCCATGTGATTAGATGCGCTCCGACCATGCTTCCCACCAAAAATGAAAAAAAGGAATAATCTACATCTCTTACGACTACAATCTGACAACTCTCATAGATTTTTTTCTGGAAAAAAAATGAAAGTAGTACTGTATCCCTTTTTATCTTGGGCACTCTGGAGTCTCTGCAAGTTCTAGGTGTCTTTCTTCCGCACCTTCACCGCTTCGTCGTTGGTGAATTCCACATAGGCATAACCTTGGCATCGGGCATTGCTGTTGGTTGAGAAGTTTCAGAACTGCCTTTTTGTGAAGAGGCTGTCTGCTAGAGGCATCACTTAGTGATTGGTTTCCATACAAATCTGCACAATATCAAAAAAAGATCTCATTGACATATGCAAACACATGTACATATATATATATATATACATATACATATATATATATATATTTCATATACATTAATAGATATATGTATATATATTCCTGGGATCCGATCCTTCTTGGGATTCGCCAAGTATCCCCAACAAAAACCGGTGATTTTCCGGTGGATTGGTCTTGTTGGGGTCCCAGGAGCTGAAATTCTAATTGAAAACCAACAGAACTTTGGGACCTAACATCAGGTCCAGAAAAGGAGACAACCAAAAAAAAACAAGCTAATACAAAGCGCCGAAAAACTTTCTCAGGTCGGTGGACACGAATTACGGACCAGAACACCCACGTAGCAGATGGTCTTGTGTATCGGAGATGTTATCTATGGAAAACAAATTTGACTGAACCCAAACTCAAAGAAACAAAAACCAACTGCCAAGGAGCTTGTAAAAGCGGCAGCAGCGACAGCAACAACAGCAACAGCAGCAACAACAACAACAACAACAACAACAACAACCAAAATAAAGACAGCAGCAGCAGAGTGCTTGAGGGTAGATTGCACCTGGAGATGATTATTTTCAAAACAAATCTGCTCTTCTGTACATTTCTAGAGATTGTATGTCCACCTTCTTAGTCACTTTTTGATGTTCTGGTAGATTCTCTGGGCAATCACATCATCCCCTGGGAAAATGTCACCCATCCCCGTGAAGTCCCACCGTGCCAAGAGACCTTTATGCCCCTCCTGTCCACGAGGCATGCGCACACTTACCACTTCATGCATTTTGAAGGCCTCCTTCACATCATCCTTCGAACACCATGTCTTCGTTGATGGTGGTTGACTGGAAATGAAAGAATCCTAGTGTTTCTTCAACAAATTGCTAACCCAAAAGACAAAAGATTGCCAGTCTTGGTTGGGGGCGATGGCCTTTACTTTCACATTTCACTTTGGTTTCTGGTTTTCTCCTATTTTGAAAGATCCCTTTTCTTCTGCACTTGAAAACTGAAGTAGGCTCTTCCCTGAACGAGCTGGAAAACGATCCTAGCTTCCTACCCTAGACACCCAGATATGATATGATGTTCTAAGCGTGGATTTCCCCTTCGCGGCCCCAACCATTTGTGGAAGATCTAAACTGGGGGTCCCAAACCACAAGCCACACTGACGTGATCTTGTATGCTTGGAAGGCTCGGGTATTTTCTACGGCTTCTCAAGCACTAGCAGTTCTACCACTTTACCGTAAGATTGAAATCTGCTGAAAGCTTAGTGCCTCGACAACTCGAAGAAAGCTGGTGTCAAAAAAATCCTTACCTCACTTTGAAACCCAGCAAACATCATGCCGTCCACTCAAAAAACCAAAACAAAGAAATCGCACCTTGTTGGAACTCAATGCACCATAGTCTTATTTGATTTGATTATCGATGTTCAATTGCTTTGGATTGTTTTGGGGTATATAAATCCCATGTCATTCGAATGCTGGAAATTCAGGTCAGGAGGTTTTTCAGGATCGGGGTGTCCTCAACCAATTGGAAAAATGGAAAGAAACCGAAGAAACCGACTCCTCCTTGGCGCTTTCTCCGATGTTCCGCACGAAAAGAACCTTCTCCTGACCCAAAACTACCAACAATGAACGTCATACCGAGTCATACCCTCACACTCCAATGGTTTAATTTGTTCCACTCGGAAAGACCGGGCAAAACAACACTGATTTTTCAGGTGAAATTGAGACATTCCGACATTCCCTGCCCAAGCTTCCCTGCAACGGAAAGATGTGGTTGAAGATCATATAACCATTCACAACCTTTGTAGTTTCCAAATCGTTTGTTGCATGATCCGATTTCATCCGATCACCCAGCCACTAACCCGCTCCACCCCCTGTGACCTCATAAAGCTGCTTCGTTGGGAGGGACTTGGCCACCTTCCTCGGCTCATAAAGATGTTTGAGGGATGAAGATAACTTTAAAAAAAATCCAATGAAAGGGGAAGGAATCGAGGAATAACATGTTGCACAACAATTGTGACGCTCTCAGCTGATTCGCCAAGACACATGACTCGGTTGTTGACGAGATGGCCTGGTGTCACCAACCTTTACACCCGAAGGTACTGATGTACTATGCCTGATAAAATGGGGCCTTTGGGTGGGAATTACCCCAAACTAAACACATGTCATATTTAGTTATGTATATATAATGTAGATATATATACATATATACATACATATACACTTAGCCTTAGGGAACTCTGATTTGTGAATGAAAAAATGTATGCAACTTTCACACAGGGAGATTTGTGACACAAAAAATCGCCTGAAAACTTCTCCACGGCTTCAGCGACGTGCTCGGGGGAGTCAAAATCCACGTAGGCATAGCCTTTGGATCCTGTAGATCAACGGAAATGTGGCTTAACCATGGCAAGGCGTTGCATCCGCAAATCTCAGAGTAAGGATACTGACGTTAAACAAGATAACATCGAGATGATAATCAAAAACGACACAGAAAAAAATGTTTATCCAAAACTGGTTCTGTAACTGTGAGGATCTTCTCCGCAAATGATCGTTTTCCATAATTTTCCCAGCCTTCAGTGTCGCGTTCCCGCGTTCTCCAACCTTCCAAACCCTCAGGTCTGGCAGTCCTTCAAACCTTCGATATCTTGAAAAATCCGATACAATTGAGCTTCATCCACCTCAACGAGATGTCAGGACCGCTTCTTTCGAAGGTTGTAAACAAGTCATGACGTTCCCCCCCTTATTGAAAATGAAGCTTGAGAATCATCAAGGTTGGATTCCATCACTTACCTGCAGGCGAATCAATTCTCCAAGAATACTTCCCTAGGGTTTCCACCGACTGTGACAAATGATATTTCGTCACTGAGGCCTTAAAATGATGATTTGGTCGCCCTAGACCGGTTGGAGAGCCAACAATCCCAAGACTATCAACCTTTCTCCCCTGTATGTAGGATCGGGATATTTTTAAAAATATATAGATATATACAACATAAACAAGTTTTATACATGTTAGTACATGTTCTAAAACTGTAAACACTAAGTCAGTATTTCCCGTCCCCGTATCACTGGGTGAGCTTTCCTTTACCAAACCGGATCTCTTAGGTACTGGCAGACCAATCCAAGTTGGCGACGTAGATGGTGTGCTCACCTGCATTTAATGAATTGTATTATCAAGAATGAATCTTCATGAACATGTTCCCCATTCATGCGATTTGTTGAAATGTGTATCGTGATTGGTTTCCCAAGAGAAACCATGGTGCATAGTTTAAAAAAGTGAAAGGGACTCTGAGAAATGAGTAGAGTTTGTCCTTTTTGTTGACTGTCGGGACAGGGGTTTTCGAGGGATTTGATCTCCAAAGGAGGAGCTTGACAGCCAAGAATGTTCGCACTCAAGTGAAAGGCAGTCGGAATTTCAAGTATCCCTGTCTCACCCATGATTCCAAGTAGAACTATCCTGGCGGTTAAGCCATCCAGTTGAAAAATGCAACTCCAATTCAATGAATCTCCCCAGGATCGGGATATGAAGCATTTAACGTTTGAGACCACCTAGAGGAGCATGACTCAGTTCCCATAGATATATAGCATGACAAATGAAACCTCACTATGCCTCACTCACTTTGGCCTGCCAAAGTGAGAATATATAATATATCACATCTTTGAACCTAACTCCCAAACCCCATCTTTGCTCAATTTGAATCCACTCACACAGTCTTATGCCATGTTCCATCATTGTGCACCTGCCCACCAAAAAAAAGAATACCTCTCCTTTGGGTAACATCTTGGCGCATGTTTGACCCCACAACTTTGCTGGCGCAGCCCATGTCACCTTCATCTTCTGGTTTCAATTCTGCGGCCTTTTCTGCTAAACGCAACTGATGGTAGTGTGAGCCTTGGGCCACTCAGGCCAACGGCACTGTCATCCCATTTCAGTGAGCTTGCTTCTAGGGTATGTTTGAATCTCGACTTTCATCCATGGATAGTCTATGATATTTTGGACCTGCTTCAAATTTGACACAAACAGTTCTGGTCTTGGCCCTTTCCTATAACAGCCAATCGTGAAGATTGACTATAGAAAAACATGATTGGGTACAGCTGTCAGGAACCATCGTTGGAGAAAATCCTGGTCCGAAATAATCACGAACAGATCATGAGATTGATTTTTTTCTTGAAGGAAAAAAGGTGGGTCAGATTGATAAGTCCTAGATTTTGGCAAGTGAAGCTATGTTTTTCATTTGGCCCGTGCTGGAGAAGCCACCTAAGTTAGATTCTCACACGGAGTGTTCGGGAAATGGAAGAAGAACAAGAACAAGAACACCAACAAAGGACACCGACGGCACTAGCACAAACACCAGCAACACCACCAAATGCACCGAAACCACCACCACAACCACAACCACAACCACCACCGCCACCGCCACCACCACCTCCACCACCACCATCACCACCACTACGACCCACACCAAGACCAAGATGATACCAGCATAGACCCCAAACAGTGCAAGTAAATCAATTAAATCAAATAACACTCACAACAACCTTGATTCATCTTGCTGCCTGACTGTTGACAAACTGCAAAATACACTGACGTTAATTTCGGCTACAAGTCGCAGAAACGCAGAAACGCACAACAAGAAGCGAGTGCAAATTGGGTTACACAACACTAACGCAAAAACGCAAAACAGTTGTTCAGCGCAGAAACGCACGTTCGGTTCAATTTCGGCGACACAATCAGCGATCTCGATGTTGCATTGGCAATGCAAAATTGAATCCTTACCCAAACTCATGGCCCCAAAATCATGAATTTGGAAGGCATGATGGAACTCATAACAGAACTCATGCTGGAATGCAAAACAAATCCCGTGTCACAACCCTCTGTGGCTCTGAAAGTCACATAATGCATTGCGAACTCGCAGTTCATTTTCCAACTCGTATTGTTGTGTTGAAACTGTAATGTAATAGTTGGAGAAATGCACTGTTGTCTATGCTGTCCTCTTTAAACTGTGTT
>DF243715.1:1113-35721 GCA_000507305.1 Breviolum minutum Mf 1.05b.01 | reverse complement strand
ATCATATATACCTAGAACCCAAATGACCCTTGTTTTGCTTGGAAAGGGCCTTGTTTTGAGGGGTTGACCTTCAAAAATAGAGGTCAACTGGGTCCTATGCACCACTTTCGAATCCGAACCTTACATTTTTGAAGATTGGATGCCAGGAATTTGGGTTGACTTAATCTTTTAAGTATTGGATGTCTATTAACCTGATTTTTGTTTGACGTAGTTAGGAACACATTGAAACAGATTTATCATACAAATCAACCATGGATCTATTCGATAAATCTCAGAGTCCCATGGGATGGATGATTTTTCACACAACAAATAAGGTCATTCAAACATGGTCTTTTTTTTCTATGTGAGTAAGAACATTGCTCCTTGGAATTTAGATTGGTGAAAGAACTTGCTCATGTATGTTGATTGGATGATTGTATGTATCTACCATGGACCCCCAAAACCTACAGTGTTGGAAGGATTTTATGGTAAATCACCTGGTGTTTAGATGGCCAAAACCTATATTTTTCCTGGTTTGGTTGGAAGATGTTGGAAGGGTGCTCATGGTATCTTTAGAATATCTTTAGAAAGCTTACACAACCTGGAAAGTAGATGGTGTTTTCTTCCCATGTATTGGTTTATCATGGCCCCTTCATTCGCAACCAAAATCGGGAGTGGCTAGCTTTCAGCTTTCTACATCATCTACTTTCACCACAGTGTAAAAACAAATGTAGTGGTTTGGCCATGTTCTCGTGTAGCAAACCAACTCACCAAAGAGTCAAAGCATCTATCGCAAAGCCGGAGATTTTTTCCGCCAAAAAACAGCAAAAATATCTTGAGGAGTCAAAGGCGCCAAAACACAAACTTTTGGCATTTTCTAAACCGATTGTGGTTGATACAAGTAGCTGGAAGAAAGTGGAAAACACGATATTTTGAAAAAATGGGGAAATAACATCACAAATGTTCTGAAATAAATCACCTATGTCCATCAATCCATAAATCATGGCATGTTTTGACGTTTGCTTGGATTAGTTGGTTAAAACAGGAATTTCTTCAAGCGATCACACAACCAACTCCCCATCGACCCTTTGGTTGGAAAATGGTGGGAAACCCTTGGGATGGTACCCTCAATAATCAACACCATATACACCTTTGGGTACATCCTCTTTTAAAGGGCTCCTTGGGGGGTTAAACAGCTAGGGTATATCCCGAGGGTACCACCATTTTCCCTATGACAAAACACTCTTTGACTGTTCTTCGTATGAAATTGACTGTGAATGTTGTCTTCGGTTCGTTTGGTGGATCTCAAATTTTGGAATCTATTTTGCGAACGGTGTACGAGGTGGTGTAGGAGGTGCAAGCTCATTTGGCAATTTTGAAATGTCTTGAAAACATATCTGATGACTTGAAACTGCCTGTTGAGGTTGGTAGACATATTTAATGGCTTTACAGTTTATCCCACAAATTCCACAGTTTTTCTATATCCCAAGTGGTTTGGCGGGATTTCCGAACCATCAACAAAAATCAAAAAAAACGGAATGTGTCCACGCCATTCCATGCCCACTTCCATCACTGCAGTCTCCCAGTCGCGCCTTCTTTCGACACCCTCGTCCTGCTCAGGTGGCTTTGCTTATGACAAAATTGTCTGCAGTGAATATGTGCGTATCTCAAAAAACTTATAGAAGCGCCACAAAAACTCTATTTGTTTCCTACAAGGGCCTGAGGTGTCTTTCTAGGTATCCGACCAGGTATCCCCAGAGTTCCCAAAAAAAACAAATCTGCAAAAAAAACATCATCACCACCGTGGTCTCGTTTCCATGCCACCGCCCAACCGTTGGCTTTTCAGTCCTGCGAAGCATCTGACGATCCCGCATCGGACTCTGAAACTTCATCCTCTTCCGGAGCAGACTTCAATAGCCTCACGTGTCGAACCCAAGCGACGGGGGAAGTTTACCCTCCCTGAAACTAACATGCTAAGCATCTGAAAATGGATGCTTGGAATACGAGTTTGTTTCCTTTTGGGGCGCTTAGGCCTATTTGCAGACGTGAAATGAAATGTTAGGCAGGATCATTTTCTAACTACTCTTGATATATACCTGGAACTCCAAACAACTGGATGATTCCAAATCATTACATAAAAAATGGGTGTTTCACCAAACATCCTTTAAAAAATGGTTGTTTAGGGTACCAGGTACGTACCTTTTTCAAGATTCCAAACAAAAATTTGGGCTGCGGAGAAAAAGCTCGTTGAGTCTGCCTATTTCAGGGCGTTTGGCTTTCATATGGTTTCATGCTTTCCCGGCTGGCGAAGTGGAGTTTTTCGGTGGAGAAACTGTTGCTTTCCCAGACACTCAATGTGTGGCATATAACCTACGTTTGGCCATTTTTTATGGTAAATGTATAGGTCAATATACCATACATTGAGCATCTGGGTTTGAGAAACCAAAAACCCTTCGTAATTTTCGTGGTGCTTCTTCACTGCCAACTGAAAAACTTCACTAGTTGGTGGTTTCAACCCATCTGAAAAATATGAGTCAAATTGGATCATCTCCCCAGGTAGGGATGAACATAAAAAATATTTGAGTTGCCACCACCCCGTTCAGAATATTACCCTCCCAAAAGATGGGAAAACACCTACCAGGAGGCCAGGCCACAAAAAGGGAAACTCATCTTCCAACCGAGCCCCCAGTGTTTCAGGTGCGAAATCTGTTGGGTTTCGGAGAGTGTATCTTCCATTTTGGGGATTGTAGGTGAGGTACTGTTGATTAAAAACAAATCCTCCACCCCAGTTGCTATGGTAGTTCATCCCATTTTTTATAGGGTTTTATACACATACTATACACATACCAGGTGGTGGTGAATGCCGGATTTCTGAACCATCAACAGTATCACTCGAATCACTCCATCCACTCGACATCCCATCAGTTTGGCTTCCCCCACTGTGCAGGTTGCCGTGGTCGGCCTCCAACAAGATTGACAAGCCACGCCGGTTGGTTCTGGTTCTCCAGGTTGGTCCAGGGCTAATTCTAGGAAAGTCTTATTAAAAAAGATTATAAAGATTACACCCCCAAAAAATTTCATATAGCCAAAAAATGATGGGAAGCCGGAAGACGATCCTTTCCTTCCTTTTCGGAAGGCCGGTGACTTTGCAGGGGGCTTTTTGCTGTTAAACTTCAGGGGGATTATTGCGATTGCTTAAACATATGGCGTAGAATAGGTTCAATGATTCAATCAGATGATTCACTGACGGGTCCTTACAATGGCCTGATATAAACTCCACGCCCCAGAGTGTGACAGTCTCACCCGTCTTGGTTGCATCATCCTTTGCTTTTTTGGTTGAGCAAACTACAAACATCCATAAACCATTGCCTTTTTTTGGGGGTTTCCATGTTTGTTTTTTGCCAGGCTATACACATCTATACACCGCGTACCCGCCCAAAAAACTAAACAAAATAAGTTGAAGAAAAAAACAACTGCAGGTGCATGAATGATCATACTTCACCACATGAATGATCACACTTCACCAATCGGGATGTATCAAAGAGAAGTGTTTGGAAATTTGAAACTTCAAATTCAACAATCCTTCACTTCCCTTTCTTACAATTCTTGGAGAATCCTGGAAGATTGTCGGAACAAAAACAGTAACCCCTCATTTACAAGCAATAAAAAGGCCAATGTGGAAGGGGTCCCCCCCACTAACCCGATCTTCAGGGGGCGAAAAACGCTCACCATGGTGAAACAACCACGGCCAGGAAGGTTGGTAAAAGGTGAGGATCAGTGGGTTATAACCCCAACAACAACCCGCCGTTTATAAGTAGGTGAAATAATCCATTCCCTTGGACCCCAAAACCATGAAAAATGAAGGTTTTAAACCCCCAATATATGGGTTATAACCCCTAAAAATGAAGGTTTTGGGTTCCCATGGTTGATCCTATCACCATTGATCCATCCGCTTCCGTAGGAAAGCTAACCTCCAACCTCCTCCAATGCGAAAAAAACAACCCTCCGGTGGGACCTTGGATGCCTTCAGGTTGAAGTTCATCCATATCTGTGTAGCCTGGGCAGGACTTATGCAACTAAATCACCCCTCAAAACATACCCCCCCGATATGGAACGATAAAACATATCCTACCAGGGAATGATATGTTTCGAAACTCATCTTTTGTCAAACGTGGAAACGGCCTTTTTTTGGGGCAGGAATATGTGATCGTTTCCAGGAGGGTAAGCTCCTTACCCTCCAAAATCCATCCCTACACCAAGTCCTTAGCCGTAGAAGATGGTTGAAGCCCTGGGAAAAAAAACGGACTGGCTTGAAAACATCTCCCTCCATTTCGGGGGTGAACATACAACATAATTGAAAACAACAGCTAGGATATATTAGAAGGTTAAGCAAAATAGTGGGCACCATTAGGTAAACACCAGTTACATACCGCTTATCTTTGGCCAAAGAATAAACAGCATCAAAATATCATTTCCTCGCACCACGTCACACCCCTCTCAAGCAACCTCCATCTTTCTCCGTCATCACAAAAAAACGGCTTCCGATTTGCCTTGTGCGCTGCGTTGCTGAAAGGCATTGGCCCCTCGCAGGACAGTGTCGTCCTGAAGGCAAGGGGGGAGACAAACCATTGAGTATCTGCTTGGTGCTGAACCCGCATCGTGTCGCTCATTTGCTCGTGATTTAGTAGGGAAAATATGGGAAAATGGTCATCCATGGCTCAGTTTGCTCATCACGATACGCACAGCCCAGGTATTTGATTGCCAGCAAACACAGCTGTGTAATGATGTGGTTGAATTCCTTTTCCAAGATTGAAGAATCTGAGACAATCATGAGATAAACACGACATGTATACATTAACATGAGACTTATATGACCATATGATCGGAACCCCAAAATATTCTTTAGATGTTAAATCATATACATGCACACTTAGCCAAAGGAACATGTAATAAAAACTTAAACATGTTTCAGCTGCATCTTTTCCCTACCAAATATTCATCATCCCCAAAAGCTTTCTAACTTTTGGCCTGCTTGGGTTACTGTATTTTAAACAACCAGATAGCCGCCGTCCGCCCAAACGAAACGGCCGCCGGATACCTGTGATCCACGAAGGATTTGTTGTCGCAGCATCTCTGCACGTGACTTGGCACCGAGGCGTTTGTCATTGATGTGTCTGGCCGAAGGGGGCTTCCAGATGGCAACCCGTGGGGATGCCACGAAGAAAACCGGGCCTTACTTTCCATTGAATCCTGGTTGTTTGATACTGTTGATGGCTGAAATCCTGCACCAGTTGCTAAGTAGTTCAGCCCATTATTTACAAGGCTTTTTACATCGCAGGTGGTGCAGGATTTCTTCCATCAACAGTAGGATGTTGGTTTATTATGATCTCATATAACTGGGTAGTATAATTCCCTATATACACGAAACAACCAGGTTTTTTCATAGCTCATGACATCAACCATGGGACATCGTGGGATGATTTTGTATATTTGCCGATTCATGCATGGTGGAATTTTGGTGGCATATGTAAGTCTAGGAAAATACACACATATATAGATACATAATTATCTCTGTATACCTGTAAATGTCATTATCTACATATTGAATATGTATATCACATATGGATCCTATGGGCAAGAGATGGTTCCATGCACTTGTCATTCAATGAAACTCCAAATTTCGGTTTGGAAAACAAGGATTATACAGGATTCATATATTTTGTTTTGGTGAAATCGTTGCAAAGGATAGAATCCCAAACAACTACACTCCCTAAAACTACCATAGCCCCTGAAAACAGGCCATCTCAAAATGAAAGTCGTCTCCCAACCATCCATTTTCAGGTTCCATGTTAGTTTTAGCTTTTGGAGAAGTGGGTGGAGTATGACCAAAAAAAACCTGCCAAGATTGGAAGGTAGCAAGAGCTTGAAGTGGCAGTTCGCAACTTTTCAGCACGAAACACTTGCTGGTTGGTGGTTTCAACCCCTTTGAACAATATTCGTCAAAATGGGTTCATCTTCCCCAAATAGGGATGAACATAAAAAATAATTGAAACCACCACCTAGCTTATCTTTTTGAAGACCTCATCCTCATGGCACGAATGGTCAAGAAGTTGTTGAAACAGGTCAAGGGTTCCCATCTTCGTTCTTCGAAAGAGGAGTTCCTTGACACTTTTCGAATCAGTGAAAAGGCATCTGCAGAGATGTTTTTTCCCAAGGCAGAATTCTAGGCCATCTCCAAGAATCACCTTGGAGAATGTGTGTGTGTATTTTTTTTGAATCATTAGCAGCATGTTCATGAAACAAAAATCGCAACCCCACCAAACTTTAGCCACAACAACTCTAACTGAGTGAACGTTAAAACAAAACTACTACAACGAATGTTTTTTCTATACAAACGACCGGTTGGTTTCACATATCAACGACGCCAGGAGGTTGGGTTCAACTCCCAAGGGCATCCCATGGCCCACTAGCGGTACATCATGGGATTGGGTGAAGAGTAAGGATCTCGGACTCGTTGCGCCTGGTGCGGCGGGTTCTGATCGGAAGTGTTCGGCATCCAAAACGTGCAACGCACGTCACATGTCTAGTAATTATCATGAATTTGCTTTCCGATCGGCCAAACATATTTGAAACGGACCGTATATATATATATATATAGTCAGCAACGCGAATATTCCATTTTCACTGGATGACAATTAAATAATTATTGCTTTCTGCAGTGATAAACTGGACAAATAGAAAATCATCTCGTGTCATCCTGCAGTGAACAGTTGAATGACTTTGATTTAAGTGAAGGAACACACAACCTTCCCATGTCCAGGAAACATACCCTACTTGATGGCTTGTGGAAGATAGTATCTATACTTACTAAGTTATAAAAGTTAGATTATTGAACTCCAATGTAGGGGACTTGTAAGAAACCAAATCCTCAAATCATCCACTGGGGTTGCTTAAATCAATATTGCACCCAACTTCCACTCTCCAAAACATCCTCCTTTCACCGAAAAAAAAGACGGGGGACCTTTTCCAAGGCACCCAGTCGCCATTCGCTTTGAGCGCTGAGGACCTGCAACTGAAACTTGTCATTTTCATCAACTCTCAAGGCGCCTATTTTTGAAGGTTTCATAACATAAATAAAATTAAAACACGAGCCCCAACCTCAACATCATTAATAAGGGTTGATATTGATTTCCATGGGTAATTTAGCCCTTTTAACGGAGTGATGTTTCAAATTCCCCCCAGACTTGACATCTAGTTCAAAAACTCAAACATGTATTTTGGGTACCTGGGGTATGTTCTCTCGGGGTCTGGGATGGAATTTTCTTAAAGTAAAACCATCAAACAATATGAAACCAAGTGGTTCAGCATTTTTGAAGTTGGTGGTTTTTCACCAACCCACGAATGAAAAATATGCAACCGTCAGATTGTGGATTGTGGACCATGAATCCACAAGGGATCGGGGTGAACATCCCCCCAAAAAAATGAAGTTTCATTAGCTCCTCATACAGAATCAAGGGAGAACACTTCTTTTTGTGGTTTGATATGTCATACAGGATTCCGGATGATCCCAACATATCAGGATATCTTTCCCATTTCCCCATGAAAAAACGTACGGCTGCCACATCCCATTTTTTACACCCTTGCAGTTGGGACCTATTACTCCGATTGTCAGATACCGGTGAATTATTGATTTGGGGCCCGGTGGTGTGGATTCCGATTGGATCCCCTTATGGAAGCCGGGATTGGGATTCTTAGGGGTATCCCGATTCGAATCCCCAACACCACGGAGCCAAACCACCGAGCCCAAGCCATTGGCTGATTAAATGGAGGTTTAAAAAAAAAATAACCCCCGAAGGATCCCTAGGGATCCAAGGATCCGCTGCTCTGAATGCACTTAGGGTACAATTTGGGGGCTAAAGTATCTTCTTAGATCTTCTTAGGAGGTACTTGGATCCAACCGGTATGGTACATTTCCCTACATCTATCGTTGATTTCTTTATGGGATCAATGTAGGTGAATATAAAATCGTCCCATAGATCCTATGGAATCCTGTGTCAATCACCAAACCCGAACTGATGCTCAGTTCAACTGGACCAACAGATTGTTACAGATTTTGTCTTGTAATCAAAGCCAAACCCTGGAAAACAAAACCTTACACCCCCGAAGTTTAACATAGCCCCTGAAAATGGTGGTTGGAAGACGACTTTCCTACTGGGAAGGTAACTTGTCAGGGGCTATGTTAAACTTCAGGAGGGTAATATTTCAAACATACCATCATCCTGGATTTGCTTGTTCGATGCCTGGAAAAAGAGTTCCAAAACTATTCTCCCAAATGATGTCATTTGATGGTGCTGACTCCCATGGTACGCTCCAACAAAAAACACCTAACGAACACACATAGTTGAATCATTTGGATGGTCTTCATACATCGGGATCTAAAAAGTCATCTACCCTCCCCAAGTTTAACATGGAACCTAAAAAATGATGGGTGTTCAATAGGAATCTCCTTTTCCAGTGCCAAAATTTTCAGGTGCCAGCCGTTAAACTTTAGGAGGGTAAATGGCATATACCATTCTTCTGCGGCAAACTACTATAACTCCTATACCCGCTTTGCTTCCGACTCTTTGGGGAATGTTTTTCAACCCTGATTCATCCAGTGAAATGGTTGGTCATTGATCAATTTTGCTGATTCACCGTGTCATGGGAGATTCACCATCCCATGTTGCATCCATGGGACGATTGTATATTTACCTACATTGATCCCATAAAAAGCAACTATATCAATGTAGGTGAATATACCAGTCTGGATGGATGGCATGGGCATATCAACTGGTGCTTTTAAGGGCGGACTTTAAAAACTGTCCGTCAACAATCAACTAAGAACCGAACACAATTACTAAAAAGTAGCAGATTAGCAGAATTGATAGAATTGTGTCTTAAGCTCTCAGAAGCAACGCATGCCGCATGCCCAAAAAACCATGACATCATGGTGAAATATAAGCCAACAGTTAAAAGTGAACGGTGCACTATCTGCTGCTGATGTGGGCGTTTCCGTAAATAGGGATACCCCCAAATCATCCATTTTAATAAGGTTTTCCATTATAAATTTTGGGGTTCCCATATTTTTTGGAAACACCTATGTCTCTTCCTTCGTGGACCCGAGGAATGATGAGTGTCGCCTGCACATCACTCAGAAGTCCCAGCAAGGTCCGTCCGAATTCACCGAACTGCACTTCCAACGCATCTTGTCGTTGCCTCGGGTCGGTACTTGGAGGATCATCCCAGTTAGTAAGTGGTTCATAACCACCATTTATAAGCCATTTAGCCCACTTGGAAGGGGAAAAACCCTAGTTAGGGGACTTACTAACCATGGTTATTAACTACTTACTAAATGGGATGATCCTCCAAGTAGAGCACAATGACAATGACGTCAAGCAGCCCAGGGGTTTGTAGCAAAGCATATCACTCACCTTTAGCAGCAGAAAAGGAACATGAAAAAGAAATACATAACTTGGGGGTGTTTCCTCCCACCACGTGCCACTCACAACAAGGATGATTTAATGTTTAGTAGGGGGCATCCGTATTCACTTTCTTTCACTTTCCACTGTTATTGGGAGGGTGTCGTTCAATGATTGTCTTTCTGGACTGAAAAAAATGCTTTTTTAGGGATCAAAAGGCAATCTATGCCTGGTAACATACTGCCAATTGGCTGATGATGCTATGCTACTTATCACTTACCAGCACCAAAAAAAATCCGTTGACTGACAAAAACTCAGGTATGGACTCAAGCGAACGTTGCTGTGGCACCTATGCAATGATTCCCAACGGTCATGGGTGCATTGGGGTGAACATCAATCATTGCGCGCAGGACTGTCCTTTTTTTTGCGAAGCCCTTCAATTTGCTTGGTGGATGACCTTTTACAATCAATCAGGAAAGTTGGACAATAAAACGTATCTGAACAACACATAGGAACTGGGTTGATCCTAGTAGTAGCTGTTTAAAGGGGGGTACTTGATTACCCCAAACACCAGAAATGTGATGACACTTGCTGCTAGAATAAAATGAGGTCAATTGATTCATAGGTTTCAAAACATGCAATCATGCAAAGCTGTCAAAAAAAGAAATATAGCACATATTAGCACCAACTGTTGCACAATTCTAAACACGACATGGATTCACGATATTCATATTCAAAGTAGCGTTTCAAACTGGAAAAAAACATCTCTTCAAAGAAGGAAAAACATGTCTTGCTGAAGTCTAAGGCTCCAGAAATCAAACCCCTACAGACCGGAGTCTACAGGATCCTTCAGGTGATTTAAAAAGAAAACACATACACCATGCAGGAACCCCTATAAAGAGTAACCTACCTGGAAAACATAGTGTACCATTTTTTTAGGCAACAGTGGCTGGTTTTAGGGGTAAAGTTGATGGAAATAAACAGCAACTTGTGTTCCAGGTAGTTGGTGGTTTTTTCACCAACCCATTTGAAAAAATAGTCAACAAAAAAGGATCAAATTGGATCATCATCCCCAAGGATCGGGGTTAAATTCAAATTCCAAAAATGGCTGAAGTTTCACCACCTCATAACTTTGATCCAACTGAAAAAAAACCCATGGTCGGTTAAGGACTGCATCTTCCCCGCACGTCTTCGGGGTAAACATACAATGAACCTAGAATATGAAACCAACATACCTATAGAACATGAAACATTATGATCAAAAACCGTATAAATGTATATACATATATGTGTATAAATATATGTGTACATATATAAACCAACCCCTCTTTGATGAAAAAAAAGTATGTTTCAAACAACCGAAGAAAACATGTTTTCTTTCGATTTCCTTTTGACATCCTTTAACCGACGAAAAAGTCCAAACTTCCACCTCCGGGTCCCGCGAAGTTGGACGGGGGGGAACTTGACCCACCACTTCCAGCATGGCACCACACCTGAAGTCAGAATCATTTCCCCATCTACAAGGTGGGCCCAAAAAACCAGTGATATATGGGGTTATAACTCCCATATGTAGGGTTATAACTCCAGTTACCCATTTATAAGGCCATTTATAGAGGTTATATCTCCATTTATAACTGGTAGGGGCCCACCTTGTAGGGGCAACATAAAAAATGAAACTACTGGTGATGGAAGAAATCCGGCTAACCACCCAACATGCATGAAACCTTGTAATTAATGGGATATTTACCATATCAACTGGTGCAGGATGTCTTCCATCAACAGTGTCACCTAGCTTGGCCCAGTTGAAGCCCAACTCAAATTTATGCACTGAATAAAAAAGCGCTTTCAAGCTGAACCAAACACTCAAAGAAAGTACATTGAACATGTTAGAATTTTGTTTGCTATGTATATGAATGTATGGTATATGAATGTATGGTGTATTTACCTACATTTTGTTGGTTTTATGGTAAATGCAGGTAAACTGCAGGGGATGGCAGGTCCATCGACAGGTTGAAATGTCATCATTTCAAACAAACACCTGAATCAAGCGGGTACCCCCCCGGAAGTTTAACAGCTTTCCCCGGAAAAAAATGTGGTTTTTCACGAATACTTTCCTATTGGGGCCCTCGGCCTATTTTCATGTGCTTTTGATGTTAGTTTCAAGGAGGGTAAATATGCAGTAAGTCATTCCATATAATCCGTTGTAGCTAGCCGTTAGGTCGTATCTTTCAAAACTCTGCACCACCTTTTCGGTGTTTTGTTTGTCTTTTTCGGGTTGCCGCACTTCTTTGTGAAGCTTGGATCCAGAGTGAACCTTTGCATTTGGTCCTGGCGATCTGGAAAAGATGCACTGACCAACTAGACCCTCGAAAAACACATGCCCTGTCAAATCTTGTGTGAGACTCCCTCGAGGCGGAAAATGCTGTCAGAAGGCCTTTCATGTCTGGGCCACTGGTATATTTATATAGGGTGTTTCCAAAAATAGTGGTACCCCAAAATGGATGGTCTATAATGGAAAACCTTATTAAAATGGATCATTGGGGGTACCCCTATTTTTGGAAACACCCATATATCTATTGCAAATTAGCTTCGGGTGCTTTGTATCTTCTGGTGCTTCATATTCTGCCGGCCCTTGGAGTTCTTCACACAATTTCTTGAGTCCCTTGAATGAATGCAAACCCATAGGATCCATGTGGCTGCTATATTTACCTACATTTGGTTGATTTTTATGGTAAATGTACATAGGAACCGTTTGAAGGTGCGAAACCCCCAAGATGGAATGGAGTGTTTAGGCTCAAGATCCAGGCAAAAACCTTTTCCTTTCCACTGGAATGCTCGGGGAACATCACAAGATTTTGTGGAATTCTGGTTGAGATATAAATTATGCTAACAAAATTGATTCATATCTCAAGCAACAAAACACCTGAATCACACGAACTTAAAAGAAAACGGCGGCTTTTATTTTCAAACCACTGCTGGCTATCAACTTGAGGGTCCAAGTTGGTATCAATAAAAAGGAGCAATTTGGTCAACAACAAGGCAGTCAATAGTTACTTGACGCTCCTGAAATTTAACAAACCCATAAACACTCAATTGGGGCTGTTTCATGAAAACCCACATTTACCCTCTGGTAAAGTAAAATAGCAATGGAAAACCCATCATTTTAATAGGAGATGCATCTTCAAATCGTGGATTTCCCCATTCCATGTTCATTTTCAGGGTATATATGATATACTTACCTACTACATTTGCTAATACCAGAAACATCACCTACATAAACGTAAACATACCATACATAAATCCCATGTGAAATGGAACATCTCCATCCTTCCCGGAACTCGGAAGGGATCATTTCTCTTATCCCAAAAACATCCCTCATGAGTCGAGACGGGTTTACCTCGTAGCTACGAAGACTTCGTTGAAAGTCGGCGAACTGCCTCGGTCGGTTCCCAATTCCTGGGTTTGAACACTTCTTCCAAACGGCTTATAAATGGAGTTACACCCCCGAAATTTAACATAGAACCTGAAAGGGAGTCCCCAGAAAAGGAAGTTCCTCTTGGAAACCATCATTTTCAGGTTCCATGTTAAATTTCAGGGGAGTTAGGTGCCATTCCCATTTTACAAGCCATATCTATAAGGCCATTTGGAAGAAAGGGGTGTAAACACCCCAGGGGACGAAACAAAAACGACCACACTACTCGTCTAATCATGGGATGATCCTCCAAGTACCATACCACCGAGGGATATTCAGGGTGGCGAATCCAGCCAAAAATGGAAGAAAACCCGGGTGAAGGAAGAAAACCCCGGTGAAGTTGACTTACGCCTCATAAATTTTGGCCAAACTATACTATTTCACCAACCTTAAGGGGATTTCGGTTTCCTCAGCTAGCAAAAATTATGGTGAGGTCGTGTGAGGTCGCAAACAAATTTGACGACTTTGTAATTCCAAACTTTGAAAATTTAAAAAAGTTCTTAGATTTCTTAGGAACAATGAGGATCTCAACATTGAACTCTGGTTCCATCTTTTATCATTTTTCATATAAATTCCAGATGCTGCAGCTATGAAAAAAACACGTGAGCCGATCACCAAACCCTTGGGGCACCATCAACCTCAACTCCTAAAGGGGGGGAGGTTGACTCCATGTGACTCCTGAGAAATCTTCCAGCGACCTTTGAGTTGGTCAAGGGTCACAACAGTGGTCCCTAGGACATCTAGGAGTTTGGTCAACCATATGGGTGTTTCCAAGAATATTTTAGTAGGGTTTTCCATTATAAACCATCCATTTTGGGGTACCCCTATTTTTGGAAACACCCATATCTATACTCAAAATATGTACTATAGCACATATACCTAGAACCCAACTGCCCCCTTTTTTTTGGGAGGTTGACCGGCTTTATTTTGATGGCTCAAATCTTCCAAAAAATGTGGGGCCCCATTCCGGGTTCAAGGTACATGTAGAGATCAGGGTACAGTCGTTCTTTGGGGTTAAAACAAAAAAACTCCTTGTTTTCGGTTTTCGTCCTTCAAAAGGTTTTTCCTTATTACACTTGATCTTAGATTTAGATTTGCTTGTAAAAGGTGGTCGGAAAAAATACACAACATATTTTCCCAAATGGTGGGAAAGAAAAATGGTGATTTTCATCCCATGGGATCGAATCCATACAAGATCACCTTAAAATAACACATCCCCAGAAGATCCGCATATATCCGCATATTTACCTACATTTATCCCATAAAAATCAACCAAATGTTACATGGATCCTATGGGATCGATGCTTCTGCCCCCTCCCAGTGGCCATCAGTGGCCACGCCGAGTCACGCGTCCATGCTGGCTCGCTCCTCTGCAAAATAGTCTTCGAACTGCTGCACCTGCCGTGGCGAGCTGGGGCAGTGCTTGGAGGTTCATCCCAGGTATCGTAACTGGTTAGGATCACCCCCGTTTACAAGGCATGAAACGGCCATTTGGAAGGGGAACAACCCTCCATGGTTCTTAACCACTTACTAACTGGGATGATCCTCTAAGTGTGGCCTATTGGGTGGCAAGAATCAATCGAGCAATGAAAAAAACACCAGTTGATTGTGTTTATAATAGGGGATGATAATACTACCTGCAGTCTTTTGGGGATTAGAAGAAGGATCACATCATTAAGCAACCAGGATTCAATGGAAAGTAAGGGACCTCGGTGTTTTTCGTGTCTCAATTTGTGGTGTACAAACCATCACCTTCTAAACGTTGAATTCTTTGCCAAACATTGGAACATTTTTTTGTCCAAATCAAATTCAGGGTTGTAGATTTGGCCCCGCATCAAAGCCGCCAAACTTTGGAGTTTCCAATATTTAGATCCATATAGGTACCATCTGTGGCGGCATAGTTGTTTCCGAAAAATGTATAGGGGAAAAATCTGCAACCTTGAAATTGGAAGAAACGACATCACCAAGTTTCCGAGGTCGCAATTTCAGAGGAACAATCCATTGAAACCAAGAACCAACTTCGACTTCCTTGAGCCGAAAGCCATGACCTCATTGACCTCTATTTTTTGAAGGTCCAACCCCTTCAAAACAATGCCTTTTTGCAATGAACACAATGGGGCCCCATTTGGCAAACCAGGTTGTTTTTTTGGTCGACAAAGCAGTTTTTTTTCTTCATTAAAGTGGAGTGGATGTGACCAAATCATCACAAAAAGTTGCCACGGGCCACTTCTTTTCCTACATAATGCGGAAGGGCATTGTCCCGACTTAAAGGATACCTACAATAGCCTTTGCCACGACTGGCCACGAGCCCCCAAGTGATATGCTCCCTTGCATATGGATGAACAAGACTCGGGTGAAACTCGGAAAACAAACAGGTGCTTGAATCAAGGGATATTTCTTGATACTATGATGGTATTACTTCGAGTATATAGTAAAATTCCCATCACCAAAAAAACACCTAAGAAAAAATCACGGCCAACACAATCAACCCAGTTTAGCAAGCAAACCTTTAACAACATTTTGCCCCGTTTGTTTCTCACTTTACTTCTAACTTTGGCCCGACTCCTGTCGAAGTCTTTTGATGGTTTTCAACCTCCACCCGTCGCCTTCAAACTTTGCTGGAGATCCGCTTCAATCTTGCTGAGTCTGGCCTCTCCCCAGTTCCAAGTTCCAAGGTTATTTTTTTCGATTAAAGAAGATTTTTGGAAGTGACCCCCAACATAGGCGACCAAAAAAATGGAAGAACGGTTAGTGTAAATATATATAATATATATAGCTAAGCATAATACTTATTGCAGTACCGGCCGGCTTTCCAACACGACGATTTCCCCCCAACCTCCAGCGCGTCGTTCTGAACCTCCTGCAGCACCATTTTTTTTTGGATCCCGAGTCACCAATTTGAATGGACCACGCATGGAACATTCAGAAATTCAACATCCCTAAGATGCAAACATATTCATCAAAAAACGTTGAATCCCCACATGATAATACCAATTCATTAAATCTTTTTGAATCTGTATTTCAACGATATTGAATTGAATGTATTGATTAGGTCCCTGTCTACTACCAATAATCATTACACAGGATTTTGCAAAAACTCGAAAAGCTCACCAAGGTAGTTCAAGGCACGAGTTTCATCCCAAGTTTTGCTCCGAAATCATTGGATTAGCTTGGAACATGCCAACATTTTCTTGAGCTGTAGTCATTTGTGCCAGGGTCGATCCACTCCTTATATTGGGGATGGAAAGTCATCTCACCTTTATTCACGGGAATCCTTATACTGGGTATCTAAACCCATACGGAATTGAGTTGATGACCATACCCGATTATATGGAAGTAATCGGAGTTCAGACCCTAGCACATTTGAGCTGTGAAAGCAACCTCTAAATGCTTCCCATTTCAAGGGCCCACGTCATCATCCCCGACTAGAGTCGATTTTTTTCCACTACCGTACTAACCACGACAAAACAGTTACATTGAACCTTGATGAACTTTGGTTCTTTTAACTATGTAACACCTTTTCAAACCAACTAGTCTCGATTGCAATAGCCAAGCAATATGTGTTAGACATCCCACATTCAATAGGGAATTCTTATATTTGGTATACAAACCCTTCGATTGGGTATATAAACCCTACGGAATTGGGCTGATGAGTTTATCCCCCAAAAATATGTAAACAATGGGAATGGACTCCCTCCCAAAAGTTTCTTCAAAAGACACACCCTGAAACTAAGAGCCATAGCACCTGAAAATAGGCCATCTCAAAAGGAAATTCATCAACTAGTTAGCCGGATTTCTTCCATCAACAGTAGCACCTGCAAAAATCCATGATTGGAAGACGATCCGGCTTCCTTTTTGGGGGTTTGCCTGCCTATTTTCAGTTGCTTATTTTAACGGTAGTTTCCACGGAGGGTCATCTGAAGAATCTGCCGACTCCTGACGACATGGCCGAGCCGATGGCGGCCTAAGCTCGGAAATGGGGGCAGGTGGGACCGTTGGACCCAGCGTTGAGCGTCCGGTGAGCCTACCTACCATATTGCGCCATGGAAATATGACCGGGGTCGTTTGGCTGAAAAAGTCAAAATGGATGCGAAATGGGACCAGGTGGTACTTATCTTCATTGGTATACCGTATTTTCTCCTTATATGTGAAATGGACACTTGGGTTGCCAGTCGTTCACCCCGGGCCCCACCCACAACCGGTCATTTACATATAGATCTATAGTCCCAGATGCTCCATGGGATTGTAATATTTACCTACATGAATGACGATGGTAAAATATGGTAAATGTGGGTTTGGGTTGTACCATACATGGAGAGCTTATGGGCTATAAATTGAGGGATTCATATAAAAAGGATTGAACATGAACCCTTCTCTTCCGTTCTTGGAGAGTGTACCATCTTGATTCTGCTTGGTGATACCGGTCCGATTTTTCCTCAATCCATGGGGAGGCGGAAATCCCTCGGTTCTAAATGTGATATTTAACCCCAGTAGTATGAATCACCCCACGGCAATGCCCGGAATAAATCTATCCAACAGTCAGGGGCTTACTGTATCATATAATCAGATCAAGAACTGGCCAAACAAACCACAAGGCCATAAGGGGTCAAAACAGAACCAATACCTGAGAGTTGTGCCATCTACTGTGAACCTGAAAAGTAAGCCGGAAAGCTATAAGATCACTTTCAACTGATTGGTTTTTGGGGATGTTGCTCAGCTGCTAGGGAAGCGGCAAACATTATCACCCGATCTGTCTGTCCTCATCGGGATACGATTACAATGCATTACATGATAAAGTCGATATAACTTCCTATCCCACAGGATCCATGTACCCACATTTGGATGATTTTTGCCAAGTAAATGTAGAAAAAACATACCGTTCGTCCCACGGAACCGTAATGGGTACTTTTGGGTACCAAATGGGTACCTTCTATTAAAATAGATCCAAACCAAGCATTTCTAAGCTTTCTTTTTGCCGATGGGTGCAACTTACCAGACCTCAAATGGTACATCATCCCCCCCCCGAAGTTTAACTTCGCGAGTGAAAACCCCTGAAAAATGGTGGGAAAGGAAGCCTACATTTCCTACTGGGAGGGTAACTTTTCAGGGGTTATGTTAAAGTTCGGGAGGGTATGTGACATTTTATGCTACATTTCAAGTCAAGAACATCACTCAAACCTCCACTGAAACTCAGATTCGTGAAATGCTACCGATTATACTTCTACCATCTTCCAGTTCTTTCTTACAAGGGTTTGCTATAGGCATGTCCCAACCTCAACATCAATCTTTGATATGGATTTCCATGGCTTCTAAATGATGCAAGCGGATGCCAAAAAGTTCCCAACATCCATATTTTCCAACAAGGTGGTGAAACTTCATGGTGATGAATTCATCCCATGGTAGAATCCCAATCCGTTAGGTCCAAAATCACCAAACAAAAAACACCACAAAATCCAAGGTTAGAGCCCTCCAAAAGGAGGCAAAGGTGTTGGGGCTCAAACAAAACTTCTCCTTTGTTTTGGACATCTAGTGGTTGGTGGTTTTGAAAACACACCCCTGAAAAATGAGATTCCTATTGAAAGCGACCCGTTTTTTAGGGGATACTTTAGTTTTAGGGAGTGTATACCTATCTAGTCAGGTGGTTTTGAAAACACACCCATGATTGAACAAATATTTCCAACCGGTCAATTTTTGGATCATGAATCCCCAAGTTAGCTAGGGGTGAAAAAATCCCCAAAAAAAGGGCTCGAAGTTTCACCACCCTGCCACATTCATCGCCAAAATACGTTGGCTTTTGCTTGGAAATTACCGAAAACCAAAGTGAGCCAGAAAACAAAATATCAAAATCCCTCTTGCTTTCCATCCAACCCTGGTTGTTTAAAAGGGATCCTTATAATGGTTGGGTATAATCTCAGAAAATCCCCACATAACTCAGTAGTATAATCCCCATAGGATCCATGTATGGTATATTTACCTACATTTACCATAGAAATTAGATAAGTGTAGGTAAATATACCATACATGGATGGTATGGGATCCCCTATATTCCCTAAGGAACAACCCACGGGGCCCTTTTTTTCATTACTCAAGTCAAGTTGCCTTGGTACTGCTGGTGCTTGTGGCTGCATGTTCCATCGGGTCCCGAAGTGTCCTCCTCCTCCGTCTTTTGCGTTGCGGTGCGACCGGAAGAGCTCACGAAACCTTGGCAGATATGCAGTTTGGAACGTGATGGTAGTACGCAACCACAAGAGTATATTCTGATGATAAAACCCAACTAGATATGTCAATACCCGGGAAGTCAACCATCATTTAGAAAATGGTGGTTGTTTTGGATGATGATAAACCTCTACTTAAAAATACAAAAAATAGTGGTTAAACTTCCAGGGCATATCCAAGGAACATCTACCTACATTTACCATGAATTCAAGTCAAATGTAGGTAAATCTTGCAGTCCCATGGCGCATCTGGGGCTAGTTTTGAAGACATGCCATATAGTTCACCGGCTCAACCACCCATTGTGGGTGGGGTTAACGAGCGGCAGCCCAACTGTGGGAACGACATATAATGGAATAAAAAATATATAAGGGTAAAATATGGCAAAGTATACCAATCAAGACAAGTTCCAACTATCCCATGCGGAAAGCATCCATTGTTGTGGTATATTTACCTACATTTGGTTGAATTTTATGGTAAATGTGGATGAATAGACCAGTCCCATGGATGCTATAGGCATCCGGATATACAGGACCTTCTTGGGCGATCTTCCAGCTTTTCCGAACCAGAAAACTTCGGACTGATTGGTGTGGCTCAACTGGGTGGTACCGTACAAACTATATAAAAGGCACCTACCAAAATGAACCATATCAACATCTACTTAGATTTGCTTGTTTGTTTGGTGGTTGGAAAAAATAATCATATTCCCAAAATGGTGGTATCATGGTGATGAATGCCATGGTAGAATCCCTAAACAAATACCTTGAAAAAAAAGGGGCCCTGCCAAATCCAATTTTTGGCTTCTACTTTGATGTTTAATAAACAAATATAAATATATATATATATATAGATAGATAGATAGATGGTCCCCCACTCCGGCAAAATACCGAACTTCAACTCTTCCTTTCCAAATTCCTATTTTGTCCGCAAAGGTGGCGCTTGGGGGAAGGGCTGATACATATATATGTATAGGTAAATACAAATATCCTATATATGTTGTCCAAGAAAAACAAATATATATATACCTTAACTTTAACCATATCTAACATCCCCAAGTATCCCCCAACTCAAAAGGTGTTTTCATGCCACACCAACATCTTTTGCGTAACATCTACCGCAGGTCCAAGAAAAAAAACTAGGGCCACGGCTCTTCCAAGAACTCAACCTGAGCAAGATCCTACTTCAAAAAACGGGTTTTCCTTGAACTAAGGGGAAGTTTGCCAATCGCGAAAAATTGGTTGGGTGAGGAAGTGGGCTAGGAATCAGTAACTCAAACAAACCTCCCACAGTAGTTGAAGAAATTGGGATACTCAACCTCCCAATAAGAGTCAGCACCAGGATGACTACCTTTTGGTAAGGGATACCTGTTATCCTTTACCTCCCACGATTGCATCCTGGCAGGGATTTCACAACCTTGTTGCTACAGGGTTTGTAAAACAACCTTGCACGAATCACCAAGTTGGTTTGGTTTGGTTTTCGGGGGATCCTGGAAATAATCACTTAAAAAATGACATACCATTTGTTTTGAAACATTCGCTATCCCATATGATCCATGTATGGTATATTTACCTACATTTGTGTACCAGTCCCATGGATCCTATGGGTATTGCATGATGTTGACTATTGATAGGCCCTGCAAGGGGATCCTATCATCTTACGCCATATGGATGGATATTATATGGTTTGGCATACTGTAACTCCAATGGTCGGAAAAAGTAAAACATAGTCCCGAAATGGTGATGAACTCTACAATTATGAGATCCATGAGATTTATAGTTTAGCCTACATGTGTTTGATTTTTATGCTGGGGTCAATTATATAGGATCGGTAAATCTACCGCTCGTCACATGCTTCCATCATGGGGTGCGTAGAAAACTTTCACAATCACTTTGATATCCGGGCAACGGTCCCCGGCAAAAATCACCTAGAACACACCAGCAAAAAGGAAAATCATCTCCCAAACCTCGATATCCTCGATTCTTGGGTTTGAGGGGTGCAGAACGTGTAGAATATATCAACTAATGGTTAATTGGTGGTTTGGGGCCCGGTGGTTTGGGATTCGTATACGGCGTATACGGGTACCCCTAAGTAACAATCCCTTCCACGAGGGATCCTATAGGAATCCAAACCACCAACCCAAACCACCAACTAACCTGCCAGGAGGCCGAGGGCAAGTGGTTTGTATCCCCATATTTCCTACTACGCCCTATAGAAATCTAACCAAAAATGGCCATATTCTAAGAGGAGTCACCTTTTCCAAGGCCCATCATTTTGGGTATCCAGCCTTTAGTTTTCCGGGGTGTATATCTACTGAAGCTCAAGCTTGCTGATTGGTTGGTTGTTCCGGTTTCTGGTTTAGCATCTCGAAATCAACACTGAAAACATCAAAAGTGACCGTCCTCGATTCCTGGGTTTCTAAATTATCATATTCGCTCTACACGTCGAAAACAAACATTATTTTCAAGGCTCAGATGTTTTTAATAGGAAAGAACATCTACCATTGACATTGACATATAAAGACGTTCCTGTCAAAATTTTCTGAAAACTGTGCAATGGCTGCCTTTAGGACCTTGTGGACCTGCGCCAAAGCTGTTCCTTCAACAGCGGATGCAAATCGGCAGTCGCAGCTTGCGACCATTCGCCGTGCCCGCATGTGCCCTCCAGAGCTGGTGGCTACGTTATGGATGTTGCAAATTTGCATTTGCAACCTGCGGAAGTCCACCTCTTGCTTCGCTGCAGGGCGCCAGCAGGCTCAGGTGGGAGTCTGTGGCCTGGCCCTAAAGCTGCATGGCCTTCCACATTCATGGCCTCGAAGGGTCTTGGAGCAGCCTGGAGCTGGCACAGGTTGTGGTTCAATGGGCTTCCAGCTTCTGTTGAGGCGGCGCTGCAAAAGCAAAGTGAACTGACAAACTAGTTACCTGACAAACTATACTAACTGACTAATTAGCGAACTGACTAACTGACGAACTGCCTACTTGATCGATGGATTAACTGACTAACAGACTAATTGACTTACTGACTGACTGACTAACTAGATAATTGACTAACTGACTAGCTGACTAACTAGTTAAGTAGCCAACTGACTAACTGACTAACTGCCTGATTGACTAACCGGGTTATTGACTAAATGATTGATATCGACTAATTAGCCAACTGACTAACTGACTAACTAGTTAACTGACTAACTGACTATTTGACTAACTGATTGATTGACTAACTGACTGATTGATTGACTAACTGAGTATCAACCTTTTTATCTCTTCTGTCAGACACCTTTTCCACATTGTAAGCTCCAAAGTGCGCCAAAACGGAGGTGCTTTGCACATTTTGACTTGCAAATGCGCTTCGCGCCAAAGCGGCGTGCCATTTTTCGACATCTAAACTCCAAAAAGTGGCTCAAACCACTCAATTTTTATGAACATTTTGACTTGCAAATCTGCTTCACGCTACAGCCACGTTATACCACCCCCCCTACACACTGATGACACATAACATCATTTCAAAAAACAACTAGGGTGCCCAGACATTTTGCAAGACTTCTGACAATCGATGTTCTGCCTCCGACAAGCGTTCCTCCAAGATAGATGCCAAGTCCTGAGCCGCGGATGAAATTTTCGCAACGTGCACGTGCATACCCCAGATGCTCCATGTATGGATCATTTCGCTACATTAGGTGAAACATGGCCACATTCAAGAGGAAATGTAGGTAAATATTGCCTACCTGGGATGTATATATATATATATATACATATAAATATGATACATATAATGTACATCTATGTAAGCTATGAAACTTTGATTTTGATGGGGTGGGTTTAATGCAACCACAACTTGGGACCACGATAAGGAATACTAGCCGGACAGCAGCTTCATAACCAAGGCCATAACTGACCAAAACCAAACGCAAAATACCAAAAAAACAACATAAGCAAGTTGCACAACCATATCCCTAGATATCCAATCACCTACGAGCACCGGAAAGTCAGAGGATGAATCTGTGGGGTCTACAAACAATCACCTCTGAAACGAAAATTTTTATTAGGTTCCATTCTCTCATTCTCAGAAGCTGATGCAGGCTCCCTAGGGTATATGGGGGTTTCCTAAAATGGTGGTCAAAACACCCCAAAATGATCATTTTTAGTAGTAAAACCCATGGTTGTTGGGTACCAGCATTTTAGGAAACCCCCATATAATCCTCAAAAAAAACGTCCACGTCCAATGTGGAGGTTTTTGGGGAATCCCAATCGTTTGGCTGGAAACACGCCGAAGGATTTGTCCTTCGGGACGATAAGTCCTGAAATCAAGTCTTAGATTTGCTTAAGTTAAGTTGGTTGGAAAAGATGACCAAACATATTCCTGAATCCAAATGGTGGTTTCAAAAACTAGTGGTTTTCTTCCAAAATGGATGATTTATAATGGAAAACCCTATTAAAATGGATGATTTGGGGGGAAAACCATTATTTTCGGAAACATCCGAAGGGTGGGTTTTTTCATAGTGATGAATCCCATGGGATTAGAGTCCGTAGCTCCAATCACCTTGAAAAAATCACCCAAAAATCATGAGAAAGCCTGAGCCTTTTTCACGGGATTTCAGCGTGACAAGGTTTGACGGTTTGTTCGTGGGTTTTACCAACAAAAATGGGTTGGCAGGACTAGGGCTTCCAGGGATGTGGTACTTCCTTGGGATATACATTTTTTTATACCTGGGATCTACCCCAATCCTGGTGGTGTCTGGCATCCTGGATGGAGGGGTAGACCTAATATACATCCATGTGCTGGATATGGTATATACGTAATCTACATGAATTTCCCTGATTTCTATGGGATCAATTAGTACAGGTAAATAATATCAAACACATGGAGCACATGAATAAATCAATACAATACACCCTCTTCCAATATAGGCTTTATATTTGTTTCTACGAGTCCCTATGAATCTTCAATTTTGAGAGTAGGCTTAATCCATTACATCTCAAGCCGGGGACCAAAAATCATGCCTGCCATTGCTTGGACAAAAAAAACAGAAGAATCCAACTTTCTTGGACTTTGCAACTCTTCGAAAAAGCCGTTAAAAATATTCTCCCAAATGGTGATGAATTTCATGGGATCCCCATCCCCTAAAAACAGAGCGATAAAACCGTGGAATTTGCCTCAATGACACGCCCAAGAAAATACTCCTCCCTGCTGAGCTCATGGCATATGCAGCCACCATCAATTCTGGGTACCTCTAACGACTTTGGCTGAGTTTTTCGGGTGGCAAAAACATGCAACAAAACATGGCGTCACCACTTCACCATGAATTTTTGTTGTATACTTCAAACATGTTTGTTCACATTGGGGTTGATAGTGAAGAGAAATACGGTGATCATCGCCACAAAGAGCCCGATCGGATATGATTCTGTAGAAATGCTGAAAGCTTCAACGCCTTTTCCACTTTTCGTTTGTGTCTCAAAAACTAAACCGCAAAAAAAAAAATCATCACACACCTGAAGTCACCGCCACTTTAACTCAGATTGGCTTAAGGTGGTCGGAAAAAAATAAAAAACATGATGGTTTCATGGTGATTTACCATGGTAGAAACCAAAACACTTACCTATAAAAAAACAAACAAATCATCAATTTTGCCACACATTTTGTGATTTTTGGTTGGGATCATTTTTTATACAGAACATCTGTTTGTAGTACCATTTTTTCGTGCCATTTTTGGCGAGCTGTTTCGGCGCACTCTTGCGGACGACCCATGAACTGGTTGGCTGGGTGGAATCGATAGGATTGACGAAAGATGCGCGCCTGGACAATGGGGGAACTCCGATGAAAACCACCACAGAGAAATGACACATCCATGGTCATGGTATATTTACCTACCTGAAACTCCAAACACCCAGTTTTTTATGGTTGTTTCAATTGGAAGATTCCAAATCATTACATAAAAGATGGTTGTTTCACCAAACATCCATAAAAAAATGGTTGTTTAGGGTACCAGGTACAATTATGGTCAATTAGTAGGTAAATATACCATGACTAATATCCTTACCGATATAGCATCCATGGGACCTGGTTTATTTTATTACTAATTTACCCATAAAAATCACAACCACATGTGGGTACATATACCATGCATCCATGCATGGTATGAGACATAATTTTTATGAACAGTTGACTGTTTGAAATGTTTTTAGGCCATATTTTGTTGAAATTCAGGATTTAATTTAGAATTATCTTCAAATATGTTACTTGCACCAATTTTTCCAAATCATCACCAACAAACCCATGTTCATTCAAAACCTTGAAAACATGGTGATAACTTAACTCTGATTCTCCGCCCCCAAAAACTAACATAACATAGCCCCTAAAAATTGATGGTTGGAAGACGAAAACTACTTTCAACTTTCCCTTGAGAAAGGTCAATTTTCAAGGGCTATGTTAGTTAGTTGTAGGGAGAGTATCTGTGTTTTCGAAGTCATGGTCACCGTTGAAAGGATTGCATTGGCACCCACCTGAAACTTCCAAAGTTACGTGGAAAAAACTCGGCAAAACATCGAAGAACAAACTTACCTAACCCGAAACCCTGTATACTCCCCCGAAAACTAACATACCCTAAGGATCATTGGACCCTCAAAACTGGCTATTTTGAGGACCCTACCCCTTCTATACAGCTTCAAACCCTTCCATTGGAGGGTCCAAAATCCCTAGGGTAGAACCTGAAAAAATCACCCCCTTTTGAGAAAAAAACATCATTTCATCTAAACCTCTAAACCTCCACTTTGGGCTTCAACATATGTTTTTTTTTTGGAGGGGTGTACCAAAAACATACTCCCTACTTGTAAAAAGTGTTTGGTTCTTAAATCTCTTACCCTAAGGATCTTGGACCCTCCAATGGAAGGGTTTGAAGCTGTATAGAAGGTGTAGGGTCCTCAAAATAGCCAGTTTTCAGGGTCCAATGATCCTTAGGGTACCAAAATAACTGGCAACTTGCCGACTTGCCTGAGAACTTCTTGGAGATTTAGATAGAACTTTTTGTCTTTTCCCAGTTGCGACCCATGGTTCAGGAATAAATTTAGCTACAGTCATGTGCCCCTGTTCATGTGGTCATTTTTCACCTCTATCATGTAGGTAAATGATCCATACATTCGCATCTGGGTTTGGATCCAATTTTCTCCAGCTCAACAGGAACCACCTTTTTCTTAGATTTGCTTCTTTGATGCTTGGAAAAAAGTTCCAAACATATTCTCCCAAATGGTGGTTTGTAAATGCACGAATGAATCCCATGGTGAAAAACAAACATGACCTTAAACATACCCTTACCATCCATGTATGGTATATTTACCTACATTTGGTTGTTTTTAATGGTAAAATCTGGTAAATGTAGGTAAATATACCATACATGGATGATATGGGATAGATTTTCCACTTGGTTTTCATCATGATTTTGTTTTCGCCACGCCTCTCGAGGGCTTTTGCTTGGACGTCCTGGTTTGAGGCCAAGGCCAAGGGGAATCAACCACAAGAACTCTTCGAAAGCCAGTAACAGTGGCGAATGAAGATTTATAAAGATCCCCTACTAAAAATGATTCATAATCCTGGTGGTGTCGATTGCATCCTGGGTGGGGGGTAGAGCTAATATAAACCCATATGCTCCTTGGGACTGGTATATACTAATCTACATGAATATAGTTGATTTCTATGGGATCAACTAGTAGGTAAATATATCGTTCGTCCCAGGGAGCACATGGGTTGTATCAATATGGCAAACAAATAAAAGAAACAACACATATGCATCTGGGGTAAACGACATAATGAACTCACCCGCAACCCAAAATTTCAGATCTTTTTGTTGCAGTCGGTTTCCCTTTGATGCACTAGATTTATATGAGGGAACCGGTGGTTTGGTCGTGAAATTTTCGTGTGGCCCAAATACATCCAAAAATTGTCCAAACACTACCTTCATGCGCAACGAACTACGCGAACCCTGGGGGACTAACAGTTCGACCCTGAAACTAAGCCATCCCAATTCAGAAATTCATCTTCCAACCATTGAGTTTCAGCGTTAAAATGTTGGTTTCAAGGAGGGTACGTCAAGCATGGCACCAACATTGCTGCAACATCTCCTGTGCTTCTCAGCTCAGTAGTGATGGAGTGCATATCTGAGCACTTTGGCGCAAACATGCCACAGGCTTGGAGTCTAAGCAAACAATACCAAGGATCAACAAGTGATAGATCCCATTTGACCAGATGTATTTTTTTGGCTATGCAGATCCAACATCTTCCTTTTCTGCACATTGAAATTCCACTATGTAGCTAAAGTGTTGAAGGTTAACATCATGAAGATTTCTGAAACAATGTCATGCCTTTCGATTTTTTCTTAGCTTCAATGATTTCAATGCATCCTTTTGGATTTATGTGATCTTCATATGTCAAAATCGTCACAAATTCCTGGGATTTTTTTTGTGCACAAATCGTCACTTTCAGCATCTCGAGCCCAACTGAAGTCCAAAAGTTGGATGCCGCATGCCGAGCATGCCGTAGCGAAACGGACGGAGTTCGGGGAGTTCCGGTGGCCAAAAAAAAATAGCAGTTCAACTACCCCATACCATCCATGTATGGTATATTTACCTACATTTACCATAAAAATCAACCAATTGTAGCTAAATATACCATACATGAATCCTATGGGTACTTGAGTGGTCTCCTTGTATGTCGAGTCCTACTTTGCGCATGTTATTGTTGATACCCTGAAGCCCTACAGTACCTTAGGTCACACAAATTGGTAAATTGTTGGTTTGGGGCCCGGTGGTTTGGGATTCTAGGGATATACCCAAGTAGCAATCCCTTTCAAAAAGAGGATCCCAGGAATGCAAACCACCAATTTACCATTAATTGAGCTGTTCAAAAAGAAACAAAATACACTTCAATGACACCTGCACGCTGGTTGGTTATGAGTTATGGTTTTGTCACCACCTTTTTCTGGTGTGTTTTGGGCATTAAAGAATTACACTTTTGAAACGACCACCTATATCTACCCTGTGATTTGGAAGATTCTGGGGCTCTTTAGCTCCCCAATTAGTAGGGAAATAGATCACCCCTAGCTCCTTAGCTCCCCCAATATCACAGCCTAGATATAGTATTTTTATATGTATTTATATAGTATTCGTAGAGAATCAACACCCTACATGAAACTAGCCCCATCATGGGAAGGAGTTGAAAGTTGAAACCAACACCTAGATGTTCAAAGGTACTCCCCAAAAAACTAACATGAAAAGGGCTGGAAAATCACCAATATTCACTAGAAAAAATACATCGACTCAATATGGTTGTGTTCCAATTTCTACGGTCCGTAGGGTTAGTCTATATAGACATTAAATGGCTTGTTTGTCAGCCCCTTAACTAAAACACGGATCTTAAGTGGGTGCCCATGCTCCAAGGAGAGGGTTCAAGTCGCGCCTGTTGGAGAATTCACGTTCCCTTCGAGGATCCGTCTTCACAACGGCCGCAGGCAGCGTGTTCCGATTCTGACGCCGGTTTGTCAGGCAGTTTCGTTGGGGGTCAAGGAGGTTACCTATAGGTCAAGGTAGATTCTATGTGGTCATTTCAACAACCCATTTGAGAAACTATTATACTGTCAAAGATGGGTTGTTCATCCTCCCGAAGTTTTAACATATACAAAAACATACAAAAACTATTTGAAACTTGAAACCAACACCTAGAGATGGTTAGAAACTATACCCAAGTTCCTCGGTAGTGTGGGGGACTTGATGGTGCGATTTCATCAAACAGCAGCTACCCTCAACTTGGACGTAAGAAGATTCGCCATCGACTGAGACACACGTTGAAAACTGCCGCCCTAAAAAGGCTGAAGAGCCAAGTGTCAACTGAGAGTCATCTCCTTAGATTTGCATTCCAAAAGGTGGTTCTTAAAAAAAGTTCCAAACATATTCCGAATCCAAATGGTGGAATATGTAAATGGTGATGGATTCATCCCACGGTAGATCGAAAGAATCCGTAAAAGAAAACAACAAAAAGCAAATGCAAGCCTCTCAAAGACCTCTCCCCGGTTTTGAACATATTCAAACTTCAACCAAGTCTAGCTAAATTTTGACGATTCAAATGACACTGATCATTGTTCAAACCCACTACCAAGAGCATGGCCAAGTAGCACCCATGCAAAGCCATTTCTATTTTCAAAGAGAAACAATTAAAACGATGCCAGTCACCACAAGGGTGACATCACATTTTTCTGGCCAAATTATAGTATTTCACCAAGCTAGATTTCCCTGAAATAAGGGGATTTCCCTTCCTCAGCTACATTTTGGGGTGAGGTCGTGTGAGGTCACTATAATGTGACCAGATTTTTAAGGATCGGGGTTCACCAACTGAAATTTCACCACCTACTGGTAAAAATAAACCCTGAAGGATTCAATATGGTGGTTTCCCAAAAATAGTGGTACCCCCAAATCATCCCATCTTAATAGGGGTTTTCCATTATTTTCACCATCCTTTTTGTGAGAAACACCCCTATTTTTGGATTTCCACCCAAATGGTTAAAACTTAACCTTCAATCTCCTTCAAAAAGCCACATTTTGTCTCGCGCCTCCGGGTCACGTTTCGGCAGTTTCGGAGCACCCGCCGGGAAGAGAGGCCGTTTTTTGGAGGACGACGTCCTTGGGAGCCAAACACCAACAAAATGGCGAGAATTTCAATAGGGAAATCAATGAGTCATATTTTTGTGGGTGATGTGCCGGGAAAGTGGTGGTTTATTTCTAATTTTTTGCTTGGGGCAACCAAAACTATGCCCCCAAGAAGGGATTTCGAAGTTAAACGGTTTTTGAAGGTTTTACCTTTATTTGAAAGATAACCTGCGTTATATTTTTTTGTTGTTTTCCGGGAATTCAAGTGTTCAAATGGTGTGAGTGTTTTTTAGAATTGTGGGATCCTCTGGGAGCATCGGTCATTGGATATATCCAACCCTCTATTTATTGGACAACCTCCAAGGATGCAATCGTCACCACCAGGATGATGAAACATGTTTAAAGTAGGGGATTCCTACTATAATTATAAACCTTCACTATATAGTTGGTGGTTTTTCACCAACCCATTTGGAAAAATATGCTCGTCAAATTGGATCAGGTTCGGGGTGAAACTAAAAAATCTTTGAGTTGCCACCACCGAAACGTTCATTTCCCACTGGCATCCTGGGAGCCCCCGACGACGACCGTTGTGGCTCTGGATCCGCGGCATATTCATCCAACAGAACGGCGGCACCGCGACTTTCATCCTCGGGGGTGAGATGGAAACCAACGGTTTCTTCAACCCGGGCGGGTGGCAGCGAAGTGTGTTGCAGCGTTGACATATTTTGCCATGGAGGCATTCTGCGAATCAGGTTGGATCTTTCAATATATGGTTGGAACTAACCCCCACGCAGTAACAGTCACCACTAGGATTATTACATTTTTAGTAGGGAATCCCTATAAATCTTCATTTGTGACTGTTACTTGGTGGGGGGTAGACCGAACATATACCTTTGAAGTTTCATTAAGTCCAACGACTTAAAATAGAATTTTTGATGGACTCAAAAAAAACCGGGATCAACTGGATCTGTTTTGGAAAGTTTTATAACCAGGGCCCTAATCTGATCCTGACACACCCTCATCATGAGTGGTTTGTTTGTCTGTCCTTTTCCCCTACAACCGAGCCCCAAAACGGTGTGATAGAAGTAAGCACAACTAAGGGTGTGTGTTCAAAGTCAATCGAATCATTAATGATAGAAGTTGCTGTACCCCCCGAAAACAATCATGACTAGTTGGAAAATCACGATTTCTAAATAGGAGATACATCGACTCAAATGGTTGTGTTTCAGCCAGTCATGTTAGTTTTCTTGGAGGTACATCAAGAAAAAACAAGTTCCTGAGCTGCAGGCTTGCTTTTGGCTTGCCCAAAAGGGTGGCATGTGGACTTTGCCACACTTTTCAAAAAAGGGTGTCCAGATTTGGACTTGCAACGAACTTCCGGAGATCAACTCAGTTCTATTCTAGTTGGTGGTTGAACCAACCCATTTGAAAAATATGAGGAAAATTGGATCATTTCCCCAAGGTTCGGGGTGAAAATAAAAAATGTTTGAGTTGCACCACCTAGTATTTTGTGTGATATATGGACTTCTTTCTTTTACATAGCTGAAAAGTGCTCAACCCCCCCAGCGAGTTGCTCCTTTGCTCGTTATTTAGTAGGGAAAATTGCCATCTTGGCTGCTCATGAATGCTCATCACGATACTCACCACCCTCATATGTGTCCAAAGAATGAAACTTGACGATCCTGAAAACACAATATGGGAAGGGGAACAAGGCATATTATGTATGTATACATGTATATACATAATATCATAATACCTGTGCACATCATCGCAACTATGCACTACCAAACCGTTTGGATGTTTTCTTGATTACAAGTCTTAACCTTTGATCATGTTGAAACCCTCTGACAAATCATCATTTCAAACATGTTGACAATGCAAGGCATCACAAATTTCTTTGGGTCATTTTGTCTGAATATATGGCTGCTTGAGGACGATTTTTCGGCATCTGCTGTTGGGCCAAGATCTCGAATATGGCTTTTGGCATCATGATTTCACCATGAATCACATCTGTGATCAAAGCGTTTAATCCCATAGAAGCTAGTGAAAGCTTCAAACAAAGCCTGCAAACCGTTCACATGAATCAACACTTGAATGAATGGATGGACCACTACAGTATCAACTACCAAACTCTTTCCCAGACACTCAATGTATGGTATTTTTACCTACATTTACCATAAACATTGACCAAACGTAGATAACTATACCATACATTGAGTGTCTGGGTTTGGCAGCCTTTGTTTTTTTGCATTGTAGCTTCACATCCCTGTCTTTTTGACAAGGTCCGTAGGTCAGAATTTGACCCACATGTTGGAGTAGTCAGTAACTGAGCGGTTTCGCCGTTTCTTTCCATGCGCCGTTTGTTGCGACCTCTTGTCCTGAAAATAGCCTCCACCAAACAAAGAAAATGAATGAAAGCGTCTTGGAAGGCCAGTGGTTGCCATTCCCATACCATCCATGGGACTGGTATATTTACCTACATGAATAGTTAGTTGATTCTAATGGTAAATGTAGGATCAATTTAAAGGTCATTGGTTGATATACCAACCACCATTTTCTTGAAAACAACACATGACCTATTGGAGTTTAGGAGCAAGTTTCCACAAAACTAGACGCATTATCCAAAGACGCTTAGTTTCATCCCATGTTCAAAAAAGAATCAAATGGGTTTCTAGTTGGTGGTTTCAACCCATTTAAAAAAATATTAGTCAAAATGGCAATCTTCCCCAAATAGGGGTGAAAATAAAAAGTATTTGAATATTTGAAACCACCACCCAGGTTTGGATGATATTCCTAAGGGTCCTCCCTTCATGTTTTTTTTCATTTTCACGACAAATTTTCCACGTTAAAAAAACGACCATTCTCTGTTGAGGCTGGGGCACTTTGGGACCCCATCAGAGTCAGCATGACCTGCAGTTCGGTTGGCAAGTTTTCCTCCAAAAATCCCACTTTTGTGGAATGGAATGGAAGAGAATTAGTAAAATTCAGGACACCTAAGGCTTTAGCCTAATTTACTGTAATCCTAATTTAGGAGACCTGAAATTTCCTTTTTTGGGACCATTTAAGATATTTAAGCCTATTTTCAGGGCTGTTCACTCGTGCTTTGATTCGCTCAATCAAACTTCATGAGTGAACGTTCATTGTTGTTATGTTAGACCTTGAACATCCAAGCAATATCTTTTTCTTAGCAAGGAAATTGCTTGAACAAGTTGCATAAATCTTCAAGTATCCATGCAGTATCAAAACAACATAAAACAACCATAGCTTATCTTTTAGGTCCTTAGGTGCTTGATTAATGGTTGACTTTCGGGGTAGATCATTTTGTTGGCTTGGCCCACGATGCAATCGTCACCACCAGGATGACATTACACTTTTTGGATCGGGCACGATCATCCCAGTTAGTAGGTGGCTAATAACCATGGTTAGTATTCCCCGCCTTTTTGACCGGATCAGGGGACCCCTTCCATTCATGGCCGTTTCATGGCATACAAACGGGGTTGATCCTAACTACTTACACCCCCGAAAACTAACATGACCATGTAAATCACCATTTTTGATAGCAAACACAATAAATACATCTTCATTACATCTTCAAATGGTTATTTTGTTCATTGTTAATTATCAGTTTTCGGGGGTGTACTAAGTGGGATGATCCTCCAAGTAGATCTATATCAAACACTATATGGGTGTTTCCAAAAATAGGGGTACCCCAAAATGGATGATTTATAAAGGAAATCCCTATTAAAATTGATGATTTGGGGGTACCACCATTTTCGGAAACCCCCATATATATTTCGATCTCTTGAGTCTCACCCCTGCCTCTTCGCAATTTTTCGATGCAAGTCCTGCATATGTTTTTTGTCCCCGGGTTGTCAGCAGCAGTTCGACTACAACTCCCCTGCTAATTTTCCCCAGGTTACCCGCTTGTTCAAGGCCATTTATAGGGCTATAAGATGCTATAAGTGGCTATAAGGCTATCCCATTTAAGAAACTAATACCTTTGGACCCCAACACCTTCAAAAAAAAGGCCCGAAACATACGAGGGTTATAAGTTATCAGTTATATATGTAAGTTATGTACATCACCTATATAAAAGATGATCCGGGAAATCCATGGGTTCCCATCTTCCGGGAACCCATCACCTTAGGATATCATGGATCCTATGGGTTTCCGGTTTTTTTCCCCCATCCTCAAAGAAGAAAAGCTAATTTTCACAAAATCCGAGCTTTTAGGAGCGTAGCCGTGTTCTTTCCAAGAGTTTCGAAAGTCGTATCTGGTCGTTTTTTGTTTTTTTTGTGAAGTTGCAAACGGCCCGGGAGCTTGACTTTTTTTAACACCATGGTGCTTGGACTTCCAAACACGTCTTGGGAAAAACGGGGGACCATGTTGACGATCAACTGTTCAAATGTAAAGCAGGGACATTTCGGATCTTCATTCATCCTATTCATCCATTTTGGGTTGGGTGGACTTCTGTTTGAGATTGGCTGATGTTGATGTTGAAATTGGATTACTCTGCAGTCTGTTTCAGAATGCTGGAGAAAATATAAAAGTTGCTTGGTCTTATGGGCCGTCTACACATATACCCTCCCTAGAACTAACACTTTCGCACCTGAAAATAGGCCGCAACCTAAAAGGAAACGCCCGTCTTCCAATCATCCGTTACTTAAAGGGAAGGTAGTCCAATTTAGGAAAACCCAATACAGTACTGGTTGTTTAACAGGGATCCTTATAACGGTATATAACGGTTTATTTAAGTGGGTAGTATGATGCCCTATAAACAACCAGGGTTTTTTTCGCAGGAGTTCGCAACCACTCGGGTAGCAGGACCATGACCCCCGTGTTGAGAGCCAAGCCCATAAAC